>OZ026848.1:22521153-22761334 GCA_964023205.1 Lutraria lutraria
AACAACATAATTTTGATTCTCCCAAAGGGTGTTGCTTTGGGGAGGTTGCACTATAATTGATTTAAAAATGAAGATATTTGCACTAGACGAAGTCATTGCAGCAGTAGCTTTACATTATTTATCTTACATAATACTTTACACTCTGTGAAACTACACGACGGCAGTGATAGAAGATTGTTATCATTTCGCATGTTCGTCATAACCTCAAATTATAACACTCAAATAGGCAAGTACTAGGTTATCTGCTTGAAGTGTCATATTTAAGGTGCGTATTAATTTGTTTTTACATGTAGCTAGAAGGCAATTATGTACTAATTAATTGTTGTCTATATTAATAGACATGTATTGATGTCTATTTATTAATTTAAAAACAATACATATCAGTTCAAAAAGCATTGAATAATCCCTGATTACGCCTTCATTTTGTTCTTAGCTAACGCTTGATGATATGCTAGGCTAAAGTCAACTCAAAGGCTAGGTATAGGTCGAAACATCTTTCTGTTATATTTTCTTCTTCTTTTTTATAGACAAATATTCCATACTAAGTACGATTCGTCCCCACATAGTTTAAATTCGTACTTTTGATTTTGATATTAGAAACTTTAAATTAGGTCTGGCGCCAAAAAAAAAAAGAATTGATCGGGTAACGGTTAATATAACCATTCTTTCCTGTTCTCATACTATATTCAGTGAAGTAATCCTGTCTGAAGTGGTAAATATTACCAAGTTGAAAACATTAAACCATTGTATATTAACCTTCTTGACCGCTGAGCGTGTTGTTTAAGAAGTTGGTTTTCTTTTTCTAATTCAGCAACCTTTTCATCCAGTTTCTCCAGCTTGGCAAGAACCATTTCTTTAAAGTCAATGTCAGTTTTAGCATCTTGTTGTTTGGCGGATGAGTATGTTATAGCCAGAGTCAACAGAAGAACAATTGTAAGCGTCGTCGACATCTTTTTACTGTAAAATACACGTAGATCGGTCAATATACATATATACATATATATATGTTTTATTCAGCCAAAGCAAAACAAAAATATCTCAACATATTGTTCATCACAAGATTAGTATATACGTGCAGGTAGTTGTATTAGATGTAGATGCAACTAAATATCCGGTCGAAACACTTGTCGTTATCCACGCGCGCATGCGCATTAAAAGAATGGACATATAGTAAACTTTTATTGATTTATGCCGTATCAATACTTATCTTCGGAAAATATTTATGGTATAATGTAATAGTTAAGTACTTTGAGATTAAGCATGCATGAATAATTTTGATGTATCGTCTTGTAATTAGGCTAAATTAATGGGAAAAAGTTCGACATTGCCGATCGAGTATTTTGAAAAATGGCGGAAAATTGGCGGAAAGACGTGAATAAGTGGTAAATTGGTGCAGAACAGGCGTAAAGACCGATGGATGCATTTGTTCAAAATCAATGTTTCTCAATGATTGATACATTAAAGAATCATCTGCATTGATTTGTAAGGCGATTTTGTTGACAATGTTTCCTCTGTGTAGTTGTGAAATTTCTCTAAAAAGGGGTCGAGTTGACAACTTTTAAAAAATGTATGCCTCTTACTGCGACATACATGAAGTGGTTTTCCTCACTTCTTATACCAAAAATGATACTGGGAACACTTACTGCACACAATCTTCTGTTACTTCCAATATTTATTAAATGTTTTGGTGAAAAGATAATGATCATTTAACTAAAACATGTACACAATGTCGGGCATTTTTTTCACCACGGCGCGAAAACGAAAACACTACCTGATACGTGTTATAAAAGCAGAGAACAACAGTGAGTCAATTGACCCTGCTAACACATTTTTTTAAATAAACAGAGTTAGAGCGATGCAAATGATTTATAGTCTATATTACAACGAGGACTTATATACATACATATATGTATTTAAGTTCTTGATTACAATAATCATTATTTACTAGTGAATCCGACTTTCATCAAAATAGTGGATACTGGAATCAAATTAATAGACCTTGAGTAGTGACTACTTACCGATAGTTTACAAGCAAGCAGTATATTTGTCTGTGGCTTACACAGCTGTCAGATAAAATGAAACACTTGTCTATCTAGACGCAAGGGACATGTAAATCTTTATCTGAGATCCCTTATCTCAACAGCCCCAAGTTCTAAATGGGTTATTTGAAAAAGCTGCACAGATTGGCACGACGGATTACGCGTCATAAATAAAAAAATTTATTAATAATGGAAACCGGTCGCCACTGGTGCCATCGTGTACTAGTAGTGTTAATTGATTATTACTATGCTGAAATAATGCTGTTATACAAGGAAACTGTACTCTAGAGACCCTGGATTAAGTGAATTACCGAACACTTCTGATCAACCATCAGAGATACGCGAATTGTTCATTCAAGGGGGAATACTCTGTTGAACATATATGGATTTTTGTAACTGTTACTTCCCCTTTTCATTTTACGGGACAGAGGGGGTTTAAACGAGTCGGTAATCACGTGATCATTACATGGACAAAATGGCGGACGATTCCAGTGAAAAACTTCAATCGACAGGTAACTTTATTATTCAAAGGCTTTTTGACTCGCTATAAAAATAAATAATTACTGTTTTAGGATTTCGCACTGTTCTTATAACCTCAATGTTTTACTTGAATGCATACATGCCATATTTATACGTAACTGTATGTGTGTTTACAAATGTGCTGACACAGCCAGAGTATATTCGTCATACATTACATGTACTCATCAGATATTCTGATAATGATTCTTCCGTTTTGGTATCCCTGATCCTCTTGTCTTGAGACATTTTTTTTCCGATTCTGAACATCTCAGCCAAGAAAGAATCTATGGAAATACTCGTTATTGATCTTGTCTACATTTCTGAACACTAGCCACGAGTCACTAACAAACTTTTGCTCTTGCCGTATGCGACAACTGGATGTAAAAACCACATTCGCACTGAGCATGTGCAGCTTTAAGCCTTGCCTGATTTTACTCAATTAATTTTTTGCACAACAGCTACTTTCGGTTTCAAATCCACAAGACTTGATGTTAAAGATCTTAATCATAGACCACGGAGGCAAGTTACAATTAGGTAAAATTAAGTGACAGCAATTTGCCCTCATTATGAAAAGGAACTTAATTCTACACAGTTCTACTAAATCAAATTTCTTGAAAATATATAACAGAATATTCTGTACAGGCCTATGCACGTCCAGTGAGGTGAGGGCGTGGGATGTCCTGAGGCTGAAAAGTGCATGTTGTTTCCTTAAAAGTCGAGGAAATTAATCTCATGCATAGTTTGGTCCTTTTTAGACTATCTCTTCTTTGAATTCCTTAACTGCCTGTGCATTTACATGTGAGTTTTAGCTGTTGCACATGAATAGTGCAGCATTTTTAATGTAAACAAACCACTTCAACCTCCCAGACACAATTAACAGAGAACAGACACTTAGTCTACTCAGTTATGACAAAAATGTAAAGTATATTCATTTATGAATGTGTTTTAAAAGAATGTTCTACATGTTCAAATCAATTTCTAAATTTGATAAGAAAGGTATTTTTTTCAACCACACAGTGACAAAAATGTGGCCATTCTGTAGCATGACTGGATTTATATAAACGCTCATTAATCAGTTATTTGACACTCGATTTTTACCATAATGGTTCATCTTTAAATTTATTCATTGCATAAACAAACTATGTTAATCTGTAATGCATGGGACAAACCTATAAGGCTTAATTAAAATTAAGTTTGTTTGCCCTTTACCGACCGACCCAAAAAAATCATGCCGACTCAAAAGATTTTATTGCAAAATCTGGGAGAACTTTATTTTTATACTTGGGAAAATATACATGTACTAAGTGCTTTCAATAAACATTTAAAGTAGGTATCATTTGAAGTAATGAAGGAAAACAATAATGTGTGTTAAGGCACAGAGTACATGTAAAATGGTGCTCACTGGTTGTATGGTAGCAGAATACATCAAATAAATACAGAATGCTTCTAGATAGAAGTGTAATTTCATGCTAGGTAAAAGTCAAATTCAGAAATAAAATAAAATATTTTTCCTAGCTACCGACCCTCTTCTAAAATTCAGGGTCGGTAAAGGGCAAACAAACATTTTTAATTTAGGCCTAATGCTTTCTTTGCACAAAAAACATACACGTACCTGCTACTTTCATTTTTCGTAGTACATTTGTATGTACTAGTTGGGCACTCTTTATTAGCAAATATTTAACGATGACAGCTTCATTTGCATAATTTATTCATAAACGCAGGAGCAGGTAAGTTTGATAGTGAATCATAAAATTAAGTTAATTGTATGAAGAACATCAAAATTTTGATGCAAAGTTAGTTATGATAAATACCATAAATTGAAATAGATATAGAGATAGAGTCATTCTAACTACTGTCTTCACACAGTCAGTTCTTTTTTCAGCTTTGTCACCAGAATGGGTGGAAAGGGCCGAGAAGGGTGAAGAAGAATTTCAGCTTAAACTTGGAGAGCACTATCTAACCTTGGCTGAATCATCTGTCAATGAGGAAGAGAACAGCAAGCTAGCAGTTAGATGGCTAGTTGCTGCATCGAAACAAGGCAATGATGATGCTACTGAAAGTTTAAAGAAATGCTTAGAAAATGGAACAGGTAATCAACTTTACATCATTCTCGATACATGACTATATCAATGTAGCTAATTAGTGTTAATATCCATAATCCGTTAGAATTAATATTTAGTGTATTGTGCATTTTATCATTATGCACTGTTTTGGTACCAATCATATTCACCATCATTTCATTACTGATCACCATTTATTCCTATTTGGCCAAAATTGACTTGCACTGCTCAATATATATAGTCAGTCATATATATAGTGTCATTCTTTGGCTATAGCATTACTGTAATGACTGTCAAATGTCAATTATGATTTTGTTTTATGATCAGTATAAAAACAGTCTCATAAACATTCTATGTTCTTCTTATTATTCTTCACTTATGAATTGTATTACATTAATTTTTGCATCCATGAATTGATTTCAAAAAGATTATTAAGGATCTGTATGCTGCCAAAATTCCATTCCTGAATAATAATGAATGTAGGAAAATACTTAACTTACAACATTGTTACCCAAATCACAACATGGTTACCCAAATCTTCAAAAGATAAGAATTTTCTTGTCAACTTTCCTTTTGGTGGCTTCTGACAAACATTAAATGGCGGTCATATTTTGGATCATGTAAGAATATAAGTTATTTTATAACTTGTATAACTTAATAACATTTTTTAATTTAAAAGCCAGATCTTTCTTGTGAAGTTTTTCATTTTGTTGCTCAAATTTTAAACTTATGTCACAAGTTTGTATATTGAGACAATTGCTCATTTCACTGCACTGAGCAGTTTAATGTACATGTATGTGTTTCCTTGGTGCTACACTGATGCTTTTCAAAATATGGTAGAAATTGTTGAACTGGTTTTTGTGCTAATTTTCTTTGTTGACCTTTAATTGACTAATTTGACCATTCTTTTTAAGGTATTAACGATGATACTGAAGAGGATGTAAAATGGTGTGTTTCAACCTCTAGCTTGGAGAAGAAGATTAGATTTGCAGCCCGGAATATGTTTAAAACTATTAATTCTGCACACAAAGAAGTATTATCACCAGATGAGTATGCTGAAGCAATTAAAAAGGTTACTGGTGGAAAGGAACAAAAACTACTTCTAGCTGCAGGTAATATTTTAGAATTTTGTAGCAAGTAGAAAAAAGTATGTGTCAATAATCCAGTTCTTAGTATGTAATGTATGTGTCTCCAGCTAGTTAGTTCAGTCTTTAGAACACATAAGTATAATCAAGAATTGTAGTACATTTTTCATGTTGGCAAAAAAGTCAAATTCAAAAGTGATTTCAACTGTTAGACAACACCTCATATAAGATCAACTGTGTAACTGAGCCTAACGGTCTGATTTTCCTCTTAAATAGATATTTGCCCTCTTCAGCCTCGTATGCTTTGAACAAATGTTTTACAGCCCAGTCTAAATTCTGTTGAAAAAAAGATGTTTTGTCAAGATATGTTCTTCCCCTCAAATGTTTGTACATTAACAACCACATTTTCTGACAGGACAAATTTAATTCTATTTGTTGATTACCCAAATTGTCAATGGTTAGTTAAGTATACTTTATAAATATGGTTTATTTACCTGAAATACTGTTGCCATATGGAATGAATTCCATCACTCCCATAGAGAAATATAGTTTCTGATTTGAGCCCTGAAAACTAATTCCTACATATCTGATCCTGTTTTGGGTTGATGACTTGAAACCATTTGTTTTGTTGACCTTAGAAGATTCTATTTAGATTGCAGAAGCTAACTCATAATCTCCCTTTTTCAGGAAAGAAAATTGGTGATAACATAAATGAGAATGAGTTTGTAAAAATACTTTCAAAGAAGGTGCAGGGTACTTTGACCTTGACATCTACTGAGAATACAGCTGCGTTTGATGCTGCCAGCCCATTTCAAAAGGTATGATATAGTTCATGAAGTATACTTGAACTAGTTATTTGATTAAATACATCTACATAAGTCTGTGTAGTGTATTTTATTGTCTATATAAAAGCATTTACTGTTTATTTAATCAACTGTTGATGCATGTTGTCTTTGACTACCAGTGTTTTCAAAATGTGACTTATGTGTGATTTTTATAATTCAACCAAAAACTCAGAACTTTTCAATACAGGATTTGTACTTTGTTAGCTGATCAAAATTTGCAGAAATAATGTTTTGATGTAATTGTTTGATTTTTTTCTCTGTAGCATTGGAAAAAGTCCATTTTAATATAAAATGGTATAAAAAGTTTCTGCAGGTATAATAAACAGTTTTATCTTTGTTTTCAGGTTGTGAGATATCCAAAAGAGACAGCCATGGCTATAGGTGACCAAGCCTTGGAGTTTGCATCAAGAGATGGTCTCGGTATGGTTGTCTCCTGTGTTCCTGTGGATCAAATCTACTTCCTGACTTTATTCTTTATCTATGGTTTTCTGTCGCCTAAAGTTTTGTTAGAAATAGTACCATTGGTTGTGTTTTATATTTCTTATGCTACCATAATCATAACTACCTTGCAGATGTTTTACAAGAAAAAGAAGCTGAGGGAAGCATCAGCCCTTGCACAAGTGTTGAAAGAGTATGACCCAGGTGTGGATGTAGATAAGACAGCATCTCAGTACTCCTGGAACTCTCTGACTCCATACTTAGTATTCTTTGCTGCAATCCCACTGGTTGTTGCAAGCTTCTCAATTGCTGATAAAAACTACATACCTTGCTCTGAGCTCTGTGTTCTCAACGCCGTGTTCTGTGGTATTTGTTTCATGGCCATAAGTGATAGTCATGATCTTGTTACTCTGTTGGCTCTATTCTGTGGATTTCTTGCAAGCCTCTCTGTTTTTTTGCACAATTTCCCAGATATACCTGTATTGTCTCCTCTGATCCATCTTGTGTCTGGCTCATTTCTGTCTATTGAACTATTTGGTGGCTTACAACTCAACATTGGCATACCTTCAGTGTGTTACTGTATAATTCCTGTGTTCTTTGTACAAATGGCTGTGAGAAATAGTTTTAAGGGTATGTATCAAGTGCTAGTACCTCACTTGGTCTGTTATTTCTGGTTCAATCTGATCACCACTATGTATCCATTTTCAACCTGGTTTGGTTTGGCCAGGGCTACAGTTGGCTATGTGATGCTACCTTTGTTGATTCCCCTCAGTCTTTTCATCTTTCTAATTGGTATGGTGTATCTATTCTTTAAGCTTGCAACCTCTGATATGTTTGGAAAGGTTGTTATTACTCTGTTGCTTGCCTGTATTCCTATACTTCTCACTCAGACTAAAAAACTGGTTGGAGGAAAGCTTGATAAAAAATATGCTTTCTTGAAAAAGATTCTTATGGTTGTTTTTGCTATTTTGGCTGTTGTACCACTGATTTTTGTGAGATTTCCAACTGCCACGGAATCTCATGTATCACAGCTCTCACTTGGTGATTTTGTACGTGTTTGCAATGCCGAAGGTCCTGATGGTATGGAAGCCACTATGAAATGCAACCATCTTAGAGGTTCGAAAGTAATTTGGAAAGGGAAGCTAGTAGGCTCCAAAGTAACTGGTGTTACTAATGAATTTACAAAAATGCTTGATGTATTTCCTACTTTCATTTCGAAGCCCCTTAGATGCATTTATGGTAAACCTTACGGTGACTGTAATGATGAAGACATGACTGAGGGGGATAAGAACTATTGCAAACTGATGAAATCTCTTGGACATACTTGTGGTGTTGAGGACCCAGATAAATATACTTTCAACTTTGATGTTCAGTTTGCTGATGGCGCTCTTGGTGGATCTGTAGAAGCAGGATCTGGCTTTAAACAATACTTTCTAAGTCTTGCTAAGGATGATGAGGTAGAGATTAAGGGAACTATTGTAGATGCCCTGGCTAGACCTTCGATCAAGCTTAAGTTAAAAGGGATCAAGTGTTTGAATAGAGAACTTGAACTTGACAAAGTTGAAGAAGAAGAGGATGAAGATATTTATTACAAGGTATTTGAGCAATCCCTGCAAGTGGCATTCAACTTCTTCTGGTATCCTCTTGTTGAGTATGTACCACAGTCTGTGGCTGCTGAAAACGTGATTGAAGCCACTGAACAGGTTTAGAAAGTTATAAGAACTTGTTCTGAAATTGTCAACTAACCAGTCTCTACCATATACCTTACAATTGGTCAATTTAAATTATGAACTCATGACAAGTCAGTCAATTATTTCAGTGTTTTGCTGCAGTGATCAATTTTATGACCACAGTTCTTTGTCTGTAACAATATGAATAGTTAATAGTGTTACTAACTCTCTTAAGCCTCATTTAATGTCTGAGACCTGAAACCTTTAATTTTAAGCTCATATCAATTAAGATAAATGAAAAAAAAAGCAAGCAGTGGTTAATTCTTTAGTCATGTGTGTAAACAGCTGATTGTAAAACTACCTGCAATGATCAAGAACATATGCAAGGAAGTAAATAAATAACTGAAGTAGATTTTTATTAAGCACCTTAGACACATGTAGCTTGTGTAGATTACTTAAGAAGCATTATGATGTCAGAAAGTGCCATTTTGTTGCAATATTATCTTAAAATTCTTACTGGTAGTTAATCAATTATTACAATATTTGTAGTTGGCTATAGTTTGCATATGTGCATATGTATTCACATTATGTGATATGCTTTTTAATGATTTCATCAAAAATGCCATATTTCAACTTATAAACTTGAGAAAGTTATCTGTCTCATTTCATATGATTTTTAAGATACTTTTTTATTTCCATTAAACATTGAATTAAAGAACTAGTATACAAACTGTAATCACTCATACATAACTTTTTCTTCTGTCTCGACATTATTAGTTGGAATGTACCCACAGAAATAATATTGTACCATTTTTGAAGTGGTTCATAATTTATGGTATTGACTATGTTTGCCTTATATTATACATAATTGTATGACCTATTTGAGTTTGTTCAGTATTGATTTTATCACCATATATATATTATATAAGCATTTGTGATGAATTTAATGATTCTATTAAATGTCAAAATTAAACAATTAATCTTTTGGCGAGGAAAATGTTATTTTTTGATGGAATGGGTAAACATATTTAGTCAACACTTTTGGTGCACATCTTAGACAATAATACATCACTTTAAAAATCTTGTGATACTGAGCTTATTAGCTTTTTGTTGTTAAAGAATTATGTCTACGTCTGATTGGGTAACTGTTGATTTTATATTCTGTTCGAAATTTTCTTGTCCTTCTTATTGTTTTATGTTATTTTTGTACTTATTGTTTTGTTCATCTTTTGTATTGGTTGGTCAGTCTATAGAACATATCAGTTTTATTTATTATTGTCATTCACATATCATGATGGTTCAAATCATAGCACCATACTAAACTTAGTTAAGTAAATGTATAATTATGTGAACATATGATATAATTTTGATACATGGATCTATGTCCCTTGCTTGTTATAAACCTGTCTATAAAGACCGCCTTTGTGAGATTAAAAGATACGATATATTAGAGATATTGATCATTTATTGCTTTTAATAAACTTCATACCAAAGTTTGAACTGGCTAGAATTCTATAGATTGCTGTATTGATTTACATCTAAGACTGGTTACATGTTTTGATCAGTTGACTTTGAAAATAAACCTATTAGTCTGTATAACCAGGATGTCTATATTTGCAGATGGGTCCTCAGGAATGGTTAACATCGTTTAAGCAACTCAATTTTTATGACATATATAAATGCAGTGTGATAGAAAAATTGCCAATATCTGAAGAGGACAGATAAACTTAGTCAGACTGAAAAATAATTCCATTGTTTCTTTTCATTGTAAAATGTCTCTTTCTTTGCTGGAATTGTCCCAATTTCTGACATATATGTATTCAGATTTATTCATGAGATTTAATTCTTATATTTTTAAGTCAATAAATGACTGATACAGAATAATGTGCTATTGTTTGTTCCGCATATTTTGTTTCATGAAATTTAGTAATACATGAATGTTTGAATGTGATATGCTAAATAATTTGTTCTCAAAACATTTTAGTTGATTAATATACAATGTAATGTGCTATTGTAAGTTTACCGTATTTTGTTCCATGACTTTGTCATTGTATAATTTTCCAATATATATATATATATATGCGGACTGTTTACACATAAATATATATTCTGTTGCTGTTCTTATGATAAGATTTTCCTTTGTAGATATTGGATTGTTGACTTTGTATATGAGTTTTATTTATGATTAATGTTAATTAGATTTTATAACATTTTGAAAATAGTATAAAGAGTTATCTTCCATGAAATGCTTTTATGGAAGGACATTAAGGTTTACCCCTGTATGTCTGTTTAAATTTTGGTTTCCATTAAGATCCAAACATTTTCACTGGAGTTACAGCCCCTTTTTGACTTAGCTCTGAGTGGGGATATTTGTGTCGTCTGGACACATTTCCAGTTAAATATAATTTTGAAAGAGTTATCATTGAAATGCTTTTCTCTGTCAAATGAAGGTAAAATAAAAATGTATATTAATTTCTTTCTTACTGTTTCTTAACAATGACTGTGATTGTCTTATTGATTCCTTAGCAGGAACATTTATTAGTTATCTATATCTTGTAATTTAAAACTTGCTCAATAGAGGTGCATATTCTTCCATGGCTATTGACAAAAATTGTGTACTTAGTAGCATTAAGTGTTGACTATAAGGTTTTTAGTGAAAATGCCCATGGATTACATTGATCTGTTAATATTATTATTTTATTGATAATGATATTTTGAAATGATAAGTCATCATGGAAATTTGTTTGAAAGGGGAATGTCAATTTTGAATTTATTATAATTTCTAATAATTTTCTTTTATTCAGTTCTTGCCATTTTGTGATATTATTTACCTTGTTCTATTAGCTTCTAGATTTTGGTGATCCTATAACCTATCAATACTCATTGTCTTTGTATGATGTGTATTATAATCACCCTTCTTAGTTTATTTTTTTCTGATAGTGACCTGTATTAGTTTGATATTTTAATTCAGTTGTTTTACATGATTTTTGTATACTAGTATCTAGTTGCATTATGCAAATTACTAATCTGAATACGTTAACATTAAATTAGTTCCTAAATGTAATTGATAGAGATAATTGATTAGAGTTAGGTTTGCTTCTGGCCACTCTATGGACACTTCAAATTCAAAACAGTACACTCTTAGTCAGCAATCTTGCAAAGTTTAGCCTGGAAGAGCTATGACAGACATTTTTATACACCTCCCTTCTTCTCATGAACTTAAAGCCTTCGAAAAAAGTGAATGATGGGGCTGTATGAAATTATACTGAACCGTGTTGCATAATATATATTGAGGAGTGTCACAAAAGTAATTTGTCTCCAATCATTCTTCATTCAGGAGCATTTTCAGTGGTTTTGTGTCACACTCTTCATTCGGGAAGATCAGATCTGTACGGTTGTTTAGAGTAATTAATTCAGATTACAGAAAAGTACTTATGATCATTAAGGACAACTTTTGTTGGATGCAATGTTTTTCAAAATAAGGTTGTATATAAATTGACAGCATGTTGAATGAAGGCCTTACATTTCTAAACCTTACTTTAAAGTTGGAATAATGTTATTGCCTTATTTTTTTCTAATTGTGATTTCAATGTTCAAAAGTATGCTGCTGATTTTTTGGAAGACCATAAATACATGTATGTCCTAGGATCCTGTGATTATTACAGAGAAGGAAGTGCCTGTGTTTTATAATTTGGGAACCTTACTCTTGCTCGTATGAGGTTCTGTTGTAGAGTAAGCATTAACTGATGACTAACAGCATTCATTTCTGGTTTATATATTTTTGGCCAAGTATAATTTTATGCTAATTTAAATTGTTTGTTATGTGATTTTTTGGTTACTTTTGATGCAAAAATACTTTACAGTGTATGTTCTCTTTCATATACATATAGATGGATGTTTTTTAGAAATATCAATATGTATTATATTGTTGAATTACTGTTTTGTTTTTTTGAGTCTGATTTTATCTGAAGTATTGTATTGTCAAGGTCCCTATTTTCCATACTTCTGGTACATGTAGTATGTTTGCTTGATTATACAAAAAAAATGTTGAAGTGTTTTTTTGAGTACCATGTTAGTGTTAGTTACCTCTGTATATTATTACTGGTAAAATATTGGGTTGTTTAGATGTAGATAGTATTATTTTATATTCTCACACATTTTGATGGTTGAAATGGGTTTAGTATATATATATATATATTTAGGTTTTAATTCTGTTATCACCTTGTATTACATTTCTGTAGATTTGGTAGCACCTAAATGTCTGTTATGTCATCTATAATTGTTACTTTTTAGGATTGATTTGAATTTATATAGCACGTACATTTAAACTGCAGGAAAACAAGGAAACAGTAAAGGTAAAGAATGACTTATATTTATTGAGATTATGTCATTACCTCAAACTAACACAGTGTTTGTCCTTGATGTAAACACTATTAGAAATTTCAAAATCTGTTCTTGTGTCTTATACATGTTAAACTTGTACATTGTACTTTTAACTGTAAATCCTCAAATTTTTGAATATCTAAATCATCTAACTGGTATTTTCGGAATGTTTTACCTTTTATATCTTATGTAACCAGCATCAAATTGCAGTATTAAATGTTACTTTTATTCTTATCTCAATCCTGAGTGAAGGTTTTGTTTCCACAGTGTAATACAAGTCAAATCAGACAAATCCATAGAAACGAACATTAAAACCTGATTCTTACCTTATTAAGACATTAATAGTGAAAGAGCAATGACATAATAACTGTGTACAATTTTTTGTCTTTGAACATTTTTTTTACTATGTCTTTCATTGCTTTTTCATACCTTCAGCTTTGAAGAGACATCCAGAGATGATCAGATACTGTAAATGGGTAAAACCTTTCTTGCCCAATCACTTTAGTGTGTCCGTTACATGCAATGTAAATATAATTTTTTCTACTTTGGTTTACTTAAACATTAAATCTGAGGCACACGTTTGCTGTGTGCAGTTTTTTGGGAACATTTCCATCTCATTTTCATCATGTATTACTGGAAATCTTTTTTTATAATTCACACTTATATTTAATGCAGTAAATCAATACAATACATTTATTTAACAGCAATTATTTTTCTATGAACACATTGTTAATATTTCTGATATTTATAGTCATATTATATTAAGGCTGATTACAAATCATGCTCACTTATGCAATATTGTTAATGCTTTTTGTATAATTTATATACTCATTGAATAAAAAGAGTTAAAGCTAAATATTGTCTGTTTTATCATGTTTATGTGTTTCCTATTTTTATTCCCCCACCATTCAAAATGGCTGGAGGGCAGGTAGTTTTACCCCTGTCCTGTCTGTCCATTCAAATTTTGGTTTCCGAGTGATAACTCAAGAAATATTTCATGGATTTTACATGAAGGTGTGTAATAATAAATACTGCTCATTTTCAATTTTCGTTAAAATCCAAACATTTTCGCAGGAGTTATTGCCCTTCCTTATACGCCCGTTTGAAAAAGGGTCATAGTATGGGAACACTCAGGCATGGTCCACGACGTTGTCAGCTCTCTAATTCAAACAGTTTTATTCAGACCCTCACCAAACTTGATGAAAATGTTTATGGCCATGAGATCTCATTTAAGTTCGCCAACCAGCCCAACTGCCCAGGCACTTATGAGTTATGCCCCTTGATACATTGAAAATTGACTAATAATGCAGTGTCTGCTGTCTAAGATGACAAATTATCAACCGATCTTCACTAAACTTGGTGAAAATGTTTATTGGCATTAGGTCTCAGTCAAGTTGAATAATTGGTGGTTTTGTGTAAGTATAGGATAGAGGTTGAAAAACAACAACTATATTGTGTATGGCTGGTATTGAATAAAGATGACAAGTCCGCCTCAAGACGTAGGCCCCTAATTATCACCAGGTATGACCAAGATAAAAGATGCAGAAATGAGAGTTTGGAGTTTCTTCTTCCTATATTTCAAGACCTATATGTATAGGTCTTTCTATGTCTTTGCTATATTGCACATGGTTGCACTCTGAGCGTTGTCGTTCAGTTTGAATGGAGATTTCAGAATTCGTGTACTGTGTTCATAAAAATGTCCTTGCAATGAATTAATTATACTTAATACACAATTCTTATCTACAGAGTCCCAAATATACACGATCACTCATTCAATTTAGAATAAACATCTGATTGCTTGTGCGTTCGTTTATTTAGTGGTGATTGCGGGTCGATATTTTACCCATTCGGTGTCAAATTGGTGATGGAAATTGACAACTTGTCACTTCACGTGAGGCTCGGATTACGACATCCGCTTGATGGATATCTTAGGAAAGAAAAAGTTCTTACAGCTTACGAAAATCATTTTAATTTACAGAAAACGTAACGTAAGTTCAGATCTCGATTGTGTATTTTTTAATCCAAATCCTCAAATCACGCATTTCGTCTTTTTTTCATGTCCAACTTTGGCGGACATGCCCTTATCGAGTATCTGATCAATTTTCAAGGGAAACAACTACAATTCAGGGGTTTATATGCAGACTACCTATTGTTACCCTCCTTGCTTGCGTTATGCTGACTTTATTAGGGGTCATAAAATAATAAAGTCAGTCACGCGTAACAGATAAAATCTGTTATCTTAATTGATCCAAAAATCGATATTTCACTGTATTACTTTTGGATCTCTGATAAGACATGAGCATGTCCCAACTATTATGGACATCGTTAAAATGGACAGAAACGTATGATATAGACATTAATTTGTTTCATCAGTAAAATTAATTTTGAAAATGCGGATATCATGAAAAGACAGAATTCAAGAATCCTAGTAATAATTATGTTATTGTATGCACAGTCAAATAGTAATTTGATTCTATTGTGCATATAAACACATTGTTTTTCTTTATAATAAAAGTCGGTTAGTAGGTATGGACTTTATTTGACTTTTGAAAGCATGTGGGAAGGTAAAAAGGAGAAAGAGGATTTTCCATTCCTCGGATAAAATCATGAAAATGTCTAGGGTCGCGGGATAAAATTAATTAGGGTCGATCGAATAACCAGACATGTTGCACTATGTCGCAGGTCTTGTAGGTCAGTGATTATAAATGAAATTACTTCCAAATCCATTACAACCTTCAATAACGGTTGGAGATATTTATTTCCATCACAAAATAGAAAAAATACGAATGATATTAAGCTATAGACATGGTGTATAAACAGTACAATCAATTTCTGCAATTTTATGGCAATTTCCATCCGTTTTGATTGAAATGATATCTAACAAATATAACTCGACGTGCCCAATTGTTTGTAAGTAATGTGAGATGCGTAAAAAAACAATAATCAGGTAATGTTAGCAACCATATAAAGGGATCTCAAAAATATGATTTTATTATCCGTCCTTTGTTTACACATCATTGAAAAAATAAATATACAAAGTAGGTAATCTATATTATTTTGTGACATGTTTTATAAGTGACATGTGGACGTATGCCAAAATGATATATTTAGCTTATAACAATTTATTATATTATCAAAAATGAATTAATAATAAATTTCATTTAATGAAATATCATCGTCTATTTAAGGCCCATTAGAACAACAGATGAAATGATAGTACAATATAAGAAATATATATTACTTGATCTGTAACAATATCTACATAATGCCTTCTATTAGGCATATCTCATAAAATAGTTTTCATATGCTTTTTCTTATTTTTTGTAACATGATTGAAAAATACTGTGCTGTATTTTTATATGTACTTTGTGATAAAAAATGGAACATTTTTATTGCAAGTAAAAGTCAGTTTCACATCTGTCTAGGTAAAATAAGACCTACTTCAATGTTAACATCCAAAAAGCTAATAGTGAAAACCATTTTTTTATTTATGTTATATCTTCTATAATATCAACAAATTGGGTTATAAATATCGATTTTGCTTTTTATTCGGAAGTAAAGTAAAATATTTCACAAATTCTAATATTTTCATCCATGTTGTAATATGTTTTAGTCTTCAACCTCAATTATCCTAAAACCTGATTCAACGCGTCCAATTTTTATTACCCTGTATAATGCATCATGCTGTGACTGTATATACATGGATACCTAATCAGCAGATATGATCATCGCCAAATGCGCGTTGTTTCCGTAAACGTACGTAAATATCCGAGATTTGCCGAACGATTGACGAATTGAACCTAAAAAAATCTAAGGGGTAGTTTTAAAAAACATCAAAAGGGTCGAAGAAGATATTATTTGATTGTTTTCATATTTTACATGGTGAAAGAAATTAAATTTTCAAAACGAATGCAATGAGTACAAATTTGATCACATTTCCCCCAAAAGAGTTATAATGCTGAAAACTTCAAATTTTCATTGAAAAATCTACCAATTTTACGCTTTTTACATTGAATATAGAGGGAATCGATAGGTGTCTTTTTCAAACGCAAAAGGGTCGAAGAAAGCATTAATTTAAAATAATAAAAAATACACCATTAGAAAGATAAAAGATTAAATAAACTTTTGTGATGAATACAAATTTCGTATTTTAAATAGAATAAAAGTTATGACGATTATAGTGAAAATCCCCTTCTTTGTTTAATGTAAATTTTTTATCGATTTTCCAAATCAGCATGTCCGCGAAAGTTGGGTATGGTAATTTGTATACTGTAGTGTCGTCTGCATCCAATATTGTTCAGTTGTGCCAAACCAGTTGTCCCCGACCCGATGGTCATAGATAAAATAAAATATCATTTAATGAAATATAATTTAATATATTACAACCACCTCGCTTGAAATTCTGGATCGGCCTCTGCAAAGCCCTCAATCTGTTTGTGTTAACAAGTAGTCCATATGTCATCAGCTTAATAAATTTGGTCGGAATGGATTTATAAACAGTAATTCGATGATGGAGACCAAATTCCTATAGTATTCGCGAGTACTAGCGGAGATGCGTCTGTCCCGCCCAGATATGTTGTGTTCGTATAGAGCCGGAATGAATACTGGTACTACGTACAGACTCAGGATCTATAAGGTATGTTCAAAACATGTTTTTTTACATTCATTAATCGTCCTGTGAAATATTATGATTATGATACATGTATATGGATGGACGCAGAGACTTATAATGGTCAATACTTTACACTCATAATTGTAATCAGTGTCACTTTACTAAGAAAATAACACAGACAGACAGCGTCTTCACCAGATTTTTCTCAAAAGGAAAATCTATTTCCCCTATCGCCGTTATGAATATTGCCACATTTGCTTCTTTTGTGTATTTTCCCCGTTAGTCAGCGTCCAACATCTACCCATTTTACTACAAACATATGTACAGTATAATAATAATCATAGATCTTTGGTATTTCTCAACGAGTGTTGTTGGTAAAAGTTTCAGAGCATGTAGTTCAGTGAAGAAGTAACAAATGAAATCAGTGTGATTCAAAAAGTTTACTGGTACAAGTAATTATAAAAATACATGTAGTACATAAAAATCACGACGTAAAAATTATATGAATTATCTCCCTTAGAGTATACTGTACATTGACTGATGGTAAAAATCTTAAAATAACTCCCATACCCAATCTGAAATTGTTTCTTACGTGCCTGTATAGATGATACAATTTTGATATTGACCATGTTGTGTTTCACAAACAGTTCTATTGGTATGGTAAAATGTATGGAAATATTACTTGAAATATACTGTACATTGTAATTAAAATGCCAGATTGGCTCCTTGATTCCACCTGTGTAATTATGTACAATGTGCTTTTCATTCATGGACCGGGTACCAATTTAGTGCCGATGGTCTTGGAATCATATATCACCAAAGGAGATAATTGCGACGTAGATTTTGACATTAAATGACTAAATGGACCTGAATGACACTCTACAGAGTATACAGGAATGTTGTCAAACACAGTTCACTATGGAAACACAATCATGTTCTAATGATTAATTAGATATTCTCAATCATTAATCAATCATACTTCTGACTCTTGAAGCATCATTCTCACATACATACCTCAAATATAAAAATGATTCAAGTATATAATGAATAATTTGATACAATAGATGAATCAATCAGGTGACTTAATTAGTCTTATGATAATAGACACAGAATCTCAACTTGAACAATATCAACGCTCTTCATTCTTTACTTGCAACCACCAAGGTTGTATTACATGCAAAAGTCACTAATGAGCACCTTTTTATGATTTGCTAAATTACCCCCTCCTAAAATAAGATTGAATATGACCTGCATTATGTTTCATTTTTCATTGTTATTAAACAAATAAGTCGTACTGCTGCCCTATATTATACAATGCTATGTACATTTATATGATTATGTTATTGGAATATCAAACTGCGCGTAGATTGGTATATATAAAACTAATTGATAAAAATCCTTGGAAGACCAAACTTGACTGATATTGTTTGTACTCCTTATAAGCAATGGATTTGATTTAATTAAAAGGCAATAAAGAAATATTTAGTCCAGTCTGTTTAATGATGAGGTAATCCAAACTCAAAAGCAATCTAAACAGCCAAGGCAATTCCATTTTTAAACCAGAATTATCTGTCAAATATGTACATAGATAATATTACGTTTTATTGTCATTCATTAATGAATGCATGTACGTCTTCGTATGATAACTCAGTCTGTTCAAATTTACTAAAATGAAGACAAGTGTGTATGTATTGATGTTGAAATCAAAAACTTTTTCCTTTGTTGTTCACATATATATGATGATATACTCAGGCACTCAAATACACTTATATATTCTCTGAAAACTATAAAAATATATTGACGTATCATACATTATTTCATCGCAAGTCTAACAAGTCCGTATGCGTTTCTATAATATTCTTTGGCAAAGCTTCAGTGTGATGTCTATTTTCAAGACAAAACAATATCTCTAGTTTTAGTAAATTGGACGGTCTCGTGACATTGTCTTACTGAACGGAGGCGGGTCAAAGTTCGTGAGACCGTTCAGTTCAAATCTTTCACCGAGTTTGGGGAATCCGTACTTCTTCAAAATGGTGTCCGCCTCAGCTCTCATTTCCGGCAGAATGGTTCTCCGTGAATCCGTATTCATGAACGTTTGACACAGTTCTTGGTTTTTATTGACGTCAACTTTGAATGCTTGCGTTGCGGCGTTGACATATTGTGACCGAATATTCAATTTCTCAAATAGAACACTGCAACTTCTCCATGGGCTTTTCATCATTTCGTCATACAGTATGGATATAATGGGGATGTTTTTCTCCGTGCATTCCACTGCGCATGCAACACACGCGGCCCAAACGCTTGAAAACATGCCAACCGTTGTCAATGATGCAGGATTCATGACAGGTGGCTCTTGGTCCAAGGTGTTAACAAAGTAATGATAGAAAAGTTTCCTAAGAAATGGGAGCACCGTAGCAAGTACGGTGTTGTCGATGACGAATTTGGCGCATTGCGCTGTCGTATCGTTCGACATTGTTCCAATGTAAGATGAAACAGTGCGGAGACTGTTTCTGTAGAGAAATATATGGCGGATTCTCGGAATAAGGCTTTGTACAGTTTTAATCTGAACACAACAACATGGCCGGGAACGTATCACAATCATGTTAGCTCTGTCGTCAGGTTTGCACAGAAGACGAATAGCACTTGTTAGAACATTGTTGTACTCAGTGTCTGACAAAGCTGATTTCCTTTTAAGGAAGGCGAGTGTTGTAAGGCAATCTGGCTCCTGAATTATCTTAGTGCCCGGTACCTGCTCGAACATTCTTGACAGTAGGGTCGCTCCACAACGCCCAGTGCTTGATAACAGCACGACTGGTAACCTTGGGTCTCCCAGATCCTGTGCAATCTTGTGGAACACTCCGAGTGGCATCGTTATCATCCTTTTTGCTAGCTTGAATTGAGAAGTGTAAAAGTTAGCACTCGAAGTAAAAATGTCCACTTTTTCGTCCAATTCTACAAATACTGCCTGAGTAGGCGTAACACAAAACAAAGACACGTGAGGCTTTAGAACATAATTAGGATGTTTGAAAGAATTGTGAAACGTTATGAAGTTCGATGGATCTGCGATGACAAGCGGGTGCAGTTTCCGCCGCCATTTTATATCCTGTACATGCGCTCCGGACCGGAAGTTTAAACCACTTTTTGTGTCACGCCTCGTTTTCTCAACTCCGGTTACAGCCCATGTAAATTTTTGGAAGGAGATCACTATCAGACGTGTTAGTCGATATATAATAAAAGCAAGAATAAGAATGGCATAGTCTCGAATTTTCTTCAAAACTTTACTGATATTTTCTAAGTTGTCTGTGGTTGATTTCGCCTCCATGACTGAAAGGAAATAAAAACGTAGATATTATTCAGCAATGATAATGTATCTAAATACTAAGTGGCAATAATAAATATGTAAATGACGATTATTTGAAATAATATACACATATACAAATCTGTCGACAATATGTTTTGGTGGTGACATTAAAGAAATAAAACTTACTGTTAAATCTATATCTTATAATTCATTCAGTGCTCTCAACAATTCAAACATAATCATATAAATAATATACTAGAAGGGAACATAGTAATCTGATCGTAGCTGCTTTAAAACAAATGTGTAAGAATATGCGGATAATTAAGCAGTCCACATTTACTACTAAGGACAAATGAGCAGCATGAGTGACAAAAAATGACGCCCCCCAAAAAACGTTTAAAAATTAACTAAATTAGAATTAATGATGCTTATTTGAAATACATGTATTTATTCTAAGTGAAGTCCCTTTCAGTTACTGATTAGAGAAATGAAAAGAAATGTAGAATGGGTACAGAATCAGTTTGCAATGATTTGCTCTAGTTTGAAATAGTCTAACTACATGTATAATTAATATTAATTATTATAATATAAAACTTGACCTTATAAAACTAAAATGAAAACTATAGTTTAGTGTATATGATGTTTCTCCTATTAATGTTGTATGGTAAACATAGATTCAATAAAGTGAACAGATGTACAATAAATTCATAAGGATAATTGTGACTGGCACGTTATTGCACCATCTTAAAGTCAATTGAATGTTTGAGAAAGCAATGCTATTCATAAATCCACCACTTCGGAATGTAGGACTTTCAGACCACTTAAGAAAACCACGCAGGTCTACATGTTGAGCTTTGTATTTTTTTAAACATTTTGATAAGAGTAAGTTACTGTTGCCATTTAATGTTTTCAGTCAAAATGTTTCAACTGAGCTTTTAGATTATGTAGCACTTCGAATATACGCTTAATGTTGTCCCATAAAACTGCAAGATTCAACAAAATAACTGATGTACTGCATTTTTTACAAAAGTTTATAAAATAATAAAAAGTATGTCATCACTTAAACCCCACTTTAATTAAGCGCTAGAATTGTAATAAAGGAGCCATCTAAGGTGTATTGTAAGTGCCATACTAAATGATATTTTAGTTTCTGAAAAAAAGTTATTTAGTTATCGTAAATGAATTCCCTTTCAGTATATAACCGAAGTTTAGACTTGTCAGAAAGTGATATCAACTGAGAAAATGCACAAAACATAATTATTATTTAAAAGCTGCAGAATGTTGTTCTATAATTCGGTTATTATCCGACCTGTTGATGATTATCAAGAGACTCAACTTAATCACATACAGCGAGAAGAATATGCTAAACAAAACGTACAGGATTTCAAAGGCGTAATAAATTGTAATACCAGCGCGAGGCCGTGAGACAGGGAAATGCTTTATAAATATAGAAACCACATGACTTCACTTGTTCGCAAAATGCATCCTTGCATAAACCTACGACGTTGAATTTGGTTGCTATATTTTGTTTATTTTGACGAGCAACTTGCGAAAATGACCGTGATGAAGTTCACTTAATTTATGGTCAGTCGGACATTCATTTATTACGAAGGTCGTAAAACGACCTCTGGACAGTTGACACAAACTAAGTAGACCAACAATGAAAACCGCGATCTTAGCTTACCTAGATAATAAATAACCATGGATTTAATTAGCTAGTGTTTGCCTGCCACAACACTTCACTAAGCCATACTGAAGATGTGTTCTTTATTTACTTCCCACCAAGGATATAACAATAAAAAGGCGTCAGCTTAAAGTTCATGCACTCACATTTTACAATTGATATAGATAATGGTTAGTTTACATTCAATAAAATAACTTGATTTGTAAATTAGAAAACGTATAGATTTGTTTAGATATCACCAACTTGTCTATGAACGAAATGAATAAATATATATCATCTTACTAGTAAGTATACGCTGCGTACATGTGAAAATTCAAAGTGAACTTTGATAAAAGAATATGTTCTGTTCTGACTGTATAATGATAAGAAGGCTAGTATTAAAGCTTAGTCTAGAGTTGAAACAAATACATCTGACTAATTTGGAAGCAACGTCGTTTAATTACATTGCAAAGACTACCTGTACTATAGTATTATTTTAGCAGTCTTGTATCAAACGAGGATCAATTCATTGATATTCAAAATGTACTTCGGATTCAAATTATACAACTCAATCATCGAAATTAGTGTATGTATTTATTCAAGCTCCCAGCAGTAAGTAATCTCCCTAACCTGTCTGATGTAATCATCACTACCTCAGGTTATTTAAGCAGAATTTTCGGTTAGAATTGATGAGTTTTTTTAAAATACATTAGTGACATGCGTCTGCTTAAAATGCGCAAACATAGGGTTAATGAAATGGGGTAAGTTTGGGGTATTTGAGTAAACAGAAATCAAATCAAATGGCCATTAGCAGAACTGCGCAACCATCATTTTATTTTTAACAGCCAAGATCGCGTGCTGTGTCATCAGGGGCGGTAATTGCTGCAATCGTATTAATCTTAAGATTAATATCTAAAGTCCCATAAGCTTATAAATTGATCGGTCGTAATAGTTTCTATTTTTCCTATAACAGAGGAATCCGTGGTGTTTTCCTCCCGTGCATACTTTATAACAAGGAAAAATGTTTCCGAAACCACTATCGTATTTTTTTTAATATCATTGAAAAAAAATCTTTATAGAACAGCTGTGTTTTCCCGCAGTCATATTTTGCACACAGCGTATTTGCGCTCTATATATTTCAAGTTTACAAAAGCAAAATTCACAGCGTAGTGAATGTTTTTAGAAGAAAAAAGGCTCGTTTCGTCGGTGATAATTATCTTGGGATAATATCAGCAATTGTTTGTTTTTCACATAATATATTTTTTTAGCAAAAAAGCTAATGGGACTTTAAGATTATGAGTTATCCAAGCAAGCTTATTAAAATCCGTTAATTCTGTTTATGACTGAATGCAATTTGTAATGCGTTTGCAGATCCTTAAATCTACATACAATAACGCCCTCGCATGCAATCGATCAAGTATGCAAAAAGAAGCAAGTTTAATTTGTCATTATCATTTTCATCAGTTTTTTTAGAATGACAGATGTTTTCATCAGTTGAAGATAGTTTACCACGCTTTACGATTGTTTCAGCACTTAGCCAGTTTTTCAGAGAGTTATTCTGTTAAGGAGCCATGCATAGAGAAAGGTCACTAAACCCCAGTGAAGATGGAAACTTTTGTAAACTTCTGAATAACGGCTAACTTTAATAAAGGCCATAGTTTTCTTCATTTCGATGTCTTAGGTGTCGCAATACATTTTTTTTTTCAGTTTGCATATAAACTATAAACATTGATACCGACCACTGATGGGTCATCCAAATCAAAATATAAGCGAGAGCGACATTGGTCAAAACGGGTTTATTTGTTACGCTAAGTGAACCCGCGCAATTGTGTTAATACACGCAATCCATTTATTTGTCATTTAAATTTTTAAATGAATTACGACAAACGCATTTTGAGGTTGTCAAGGCAACGTTGTATGAACTTTCTCCGTTTGTCATTAAATGCTATTTTAGTTGTACATGACCTTTGTTGATGAATTAAGGACGACATGTTCGCACCATTTGTATCCCATGCATTTGGATTTTGTATTTAATGTCTGTAGCAACCTTCGAGGGCTGATCCAAAAGTATTGTATTGTTTGTGCAAACTGACAGATACTTGCTACCTCTCAACATTTTATGTTCGTTTTCTCATGGGCATAAGCTCGCTCGCTAATGTTTTTGACAGTTGACTGGTAGATATGTACTGTGTAATGTATTATATAGCATGATCATATATGTTTACGATACTCATATTGTTTCAAAACGAATCATTAGTAAATCGACTCTGAATCATTTTAACAAATGTTTAACATTTTAATATTTCAGTTCGTCTTGACTCACAAACTAGTACTTTTTTGTATTGTAGGCCTATTGTTAAAAAAGTATTTTTTTTAGAAATAACGTCAAACATACTGGCTGGATTCGAACCCACGACATTTTATGATGTGTACAAGTAATGCAGCGTCTCTAAAAATCAACACAAACGTCCGTTAAACCCACGTACATGAGTTTAAAACGCACTTTCAAGTCGACTTAAGCCCAAATTAATCCGAAATCATGACTTGTGCCTTTCAAATGTTTAAATCAGAGACTTTTCCCAAATGAATCATTTAACGACAAAAAAAGATATATAAGAAATACATGTCGGTCTCGTTTTATTTTTTATATCAGCTTGACTCACTGGTTGTAATTTTGAGGTTACACCCAATATGATAAGTACCAATGTGCGTTGGCAGGAAAGCAAATACGAACAAACTTTACAGTTCATATAAACCAATTGAGTATTAAAGTGCTTACAGGTTGTTAAAATGAAAAATAAATCAATACGTTTCTTACTTCACATTTCATCAACAGCGTGAGCGTACGTAACATGAATTATCCATAATTGTAAACAAGATATTTTGTGTCATTTAAATTAAAAACCAATTGTTGCAATTTTATTTGGCGCCTGGTGGCGCAAGGCGAAAACCATTCATTATCAAATACCGTTGTAAGTGAAACACAAATGTCAACGCTTAAGTTTATTTTGTCATTTTAGCGATTTTTTGCGATGAAAGATGTTTATAACACGCGCTTTATAAATTAACTATTGTGTGCATTTGAAAAACGCATTTCGTGCAATGGTGTAATTAATTCTTGATAAATGAAAATGTCTTAAAATACTTTTGCTGTAGATTTATAGCGTTCCAATGTTTTTGCTCACGTAGAGCGAAATTAATAGGCACGTAACATGCCTTGTCTTCTCCGAGCTAGTTAAAAGTTAACATCTGAGGCAGCTAAGTTAACAGGATAATCATGAGAAAGTTACTATGAAACTGTTTGGAATCAGTTTTCGTGTCGCTGTGGTTTGTTGAAGTCCCAGAATCATATACATTTATCGGTCGTAATAGTTTCTGTTTGTTCTATAACAGAGGAATCCGGTATGTTTTCCTTCCGTGCGTACTTTATAGCAAGAAAAAATGTTTCCAAAACCACTATCGTATTTTTTCAATATCATTGAAATAAATACTAGGTCCCGGGCACCTACCTGAATAGTATCAACGACATTGCTGCCATGGACAGCTTCCTTACATGTTAGATTTAGTCCCGGACTGGATTCGAAGTTACTAGCTGGATACCCCCTTCAGTGAAGTTAAATATCTCTTTATCTGTATTCACATTTGGTTTAACTATAGATAGTCGATATATTTTATCTTAGGCCCTATTTTTCATATTAAATTTGTCATTCAAATTCACATAAACCGAACATGTATTATTATGTGTTTCTCTCGCATTTAAGATGTATTGCTTCACACAAAATTGAAACCAATTAATCTGCATGTAGGTTCAGTGGCTAAGCCCAAGTGATTGTATTCATTATGTTAAAATATGATTATATAATCAATATCAAATGAATACATCGAGACTGGTTTAAGAAAATCCTGTCTGACAAATCGTCATGCAAATTATTTATGAATTATAACAGATTGTAATATTTTTACATTAATTATAACCACACCTGTGTCACATTAATCATATAAAATTATTCATTTTTTCCCAATATTAATTACGGCGTTCGGTAGTAACATTCATCAGCGTAAGCGCAAATTACACGTAGTTCGTCCTTACTGCATCATAATAAAAAGTTAATACTTAATGTTTCATTTTATATTGTTTTAAATCATAAAACTCAGGAATATTAATAAAATTTCTCTCATTAATTTATGTAAAAAATTAAGTCCTAAATATATTAATAGAACACAGATATTCAAACGAATGATAATTTAATGTAAAATCCCTAAATAAAAGTATGGCTTAAACTCACTTACTTGCACGTATCTGCATAATCACTTGAATTTTAACTCCACACGAATCAACTTAACCTCAAAGTACAATAAAATAGACTAATTGTAAGCGAAAGTTATCATGAATTAAATACTAAAGCCCGCCTCTTTTACTCACTCATTGCTTAACTTTAATAACTATGTTTCATGTTGGATTTCATCCATGAGTCAAACGTAGTACATTTGTAATGCTTAACTTGACAAACGTGCGGTTTTGCAAGGGTTTCGCTAGCGTAAAGAAATACGTTATTTAAAGCGTCTGTCTTCGAAATTATCATAAAATCTACGTTGTTTGTAAAGATAATCATTTGAGATTTACTGCCCGAAAATAGTCAATTTTTTTCATTTTTGTGGTACATAGGTACTGTCATATGTATATAGTATATGTTTCTAGTTTATTATTTTATGATTGCTTATAGATAACGTATTATTTCAAACCATTCAGTGTCATTCGACAACTGACAGATAGAATTACGATATTATGCCGACGACTCCCGATTAGTGTTAAATCTCTTTATAAGAAAAAAAAACGAAAGTGTGGAGTCGCTGACGTTTAATAGGTCAAACATTTTTTTTCATCATGAACTAATCTTAAAAATCCACATTTAAATTACATAAAGACATAGTCTTACGTTAGTATTGACGCTTCGTCTAGGGACCCTTAAAAGATAACGTTTAAACAGTCCTTATGTACTTCGTCTGTGACCTACGTGAATCTAAATCACACAAATTAGGCACAAAAACCATGTCATGTCGAGTGGTGTGTTTATTTTATTAAAGAGATTGAGAGACGTTTAGCTTTTTATTACCGTAATGGCGTATTACATCCATTTTTTTAAGTTTTCGTTTTCTTCTCTAGATGCACTATAGGGAGCTAACACGCTAAAGGGCCACCGGATGTTTGATAAGTTCTAAAATTAAAACAAGGACAAAAACACATCTATCATACACATGTACAAATGTACATACATGATACACCTTGTGTATGTATATAAATTGTATATATATATATCTATATGATAAATTCATTATTGGTCCGTTTGGTGGTAATTTCAGGCACCATTATGCACCACTCATTCAACACACTATAGTCCCTTGTTGATGGCATAGAGCAGAAGTCTGAACTTAATACATGCTCTGAGTGATAATCGATTGCCTTTCTGATTTGTAATTTTCCTCCAGTTTTCCCTTACCTTTACGATACGTAATACAATGTGTTTTACTTTTATTTTGTCCTATAATGAACTATTCATATGGCGCATATATGTGGCAATTCAAATATACAGTACAACCTCTTTAGAGCGGCCCTCACTTAAACAACAACCTCTCCTCAACAACAGCATGATTTTCGCACAACTATATATCTAACCTCTCTAGAGCAACAACCTCACAACAACAATATAATTTTGCTACTCTTGAAGGGTGTTGCTTTGGAGAGGTTGCACTGTATAACGGTAATCAAAATAGTATTTGTCTACAATCACAAAGAACTTTCCCAAAGAGCACTAGAATAAACGTAATTTATATTGACGTAATTACTAATTACGGTAGCATGTTCCGTTCGTCTGTCTTGTTTGTCTGTAAATATAATGAACTGTCTAGTATGAGTGCAAGTGCTCCCTTATATTTCCAACTGCAGAATTTGTGCTGCTCTCAAACCATCGTGAGCACGATGTATATTTACAGCAGACGAGAAGGCAAAGTGGTTATTTTTTGTCGCTAGAGTTGCGCGATGAAGGAAATGAGTCATACGGCAAAAATTGTTGCAGCTCTGCGTTAGTTTACTCATGATTTAACAAATCTTTGTCGTAAATTACCGATATAATAGTTTTATTTTGTTCAAAATCCTTATCGGAACGGCCCATAAAACATTGTTGTATATATCCATGACATTTTAGTTTGAATTGCTAATGTTAAACATCAAAATCTTCAAGCAAATAGATGAATTTCCCGAAAATAACCCGGAAATTAGGGACATTTTACGAAATATTTGCTTTGCATATCTTTACTTGTTACACGCTGAGCTGCTGTTTTCAGACGCTGATTTTAAAATGAAAACATTTCACTTGATAATAAATTTCACTTTTACATCTAAAATATTTCAGACAAACAAGTGAATTTAATATAGTGGCTACATTTTAGATATGTTTTCATTTTTACTACTCCGTACTGTTTTATTATGATATACGTCGTTTATCCCCTGCATTTTTAATGAAATTAGTTTCTGAGGAGGACAATGTTCCACTATGACAATTTCAGTTGAGACAATCATGGCATCCAACTGGATTTATTCTGATAACCGCCGATAAACTCGCCGAGTAACTCTTCAAATTTGACTCAGACTAGGCTAGAACAAGTGGGCATGATAGAAGGCGTGGGGATTAGGCCTAATTAACGATTCTCGTAACCGCCTCATGTGTCAAAAAACTAAAATATAAATGTGGTGGTTATGTTAAGCCTAATAAATCAGTATCCTACCTCTGATACACATCTCAATATGTTTACCTACGTGTACTTTACAGTATGTGCAGGAAGACAGATTAGGCAATCTCACACACATTCTTTCGAATAGAGCTCCTCGGGGAGCTGTACTATTCGCAAACGTGTTCGTATATAGCACCCCGGGGAGCTCTTTTCGCCGAATAGAGCCCCCATGCTAATTAAGAATCTGTATTCGGAGTAGTTGTTGCTTTTCCTCGGACAGAGAGAGAGAGAGAGAGAGAGAGAGAGAGAGAGAGAGAGAGATCCCAATGTCTGACAAGACAAAACTCATTAAATTATAATGATGATAAATTTGTAGTTTATGCAAATACTTAACGACACGACATGTATTTTCGATGCATTCATTCATCCATTCATTCACTACGATACTTCTGTCAATAAGTACTAAATAAGGGTAATAGATGTAAAGAATAATATCTTGCATACAATTCCTCTTGGACAACCTTAGAGAACAAACATTAATGTGGTCTTTTATCAACCGAACATCAGACGAGATTTCAGAAACCGGTCCAAAGTTGGTGCTTTTCATAGTGAAATTATCTTAATATATACAATAGTGAAGTGGCCAAAGGTAAGTTACAAATAACGTATTATATGGTTTGTACATATGTCAAGTGGTTCAGAGATATATCCCCCCCCCCCCCTATTGATGAATTGGGTATTTACGTGTTAGCATTATAACGATGACAAAATATGATTGAAAGACAATATAGTAGTCCGTTTGATGTCATCGGCCTCGCCTTGTTATTGAAACTAATTGTATCCCAATTCAACATAAAACAAATAATATCAAGGGCTCAGCGCAACACTGTCGTAACTTGTTCTTATTTCAATATGAGTTACGACACTGTGGAGTTAATTAAACCCTCTAATTTTGTATCAAGTTGAATTTAGTTGAATATAGTGTTTTTCTTAACGCCACTTGAATAATCATGGATGTTATATTGTAATTATCATACTTTTTTAAAAAGTATTATGTTGTTCTTTTTCCCATTGTTGCTTGTGTAGTTATTCTGTTGCTATCATTGCTTCTGTCTATATTGTGATTGTTTGTTTGTGTTAGTGTTGATGTTGTTTATGATGCAATAGGTGTGGTTTCTCTAATAAACAAATCAATGAAAACATTACAATAAATCTTAAAACTATTAAAGTTTATGGTTGTGTTGTACGTTTTTTTTAACTTCTTATAATTGTTGTTTAATTTGCTATGATTATCCACTATTATCTCACGCACAAATGAGTAAAATACCCAAGTGCATCGGAATGATACTGAGTAAAGCCAACATTAATGTTTAAGTATTTTATGACAAAGGCGTATTTGTGGTAAACTTACGAAGTTGACAAAGTCGTAAATCTTATTTACCGTCTCAGATTTGTTTTAAGAAATTCGCAATGACAGTCAAGTATTTAATTTATCTTAAAATGTTGTAATCGTTTCGTACTTGTATGAATTATTTGTTATGATGTCACCATTATTATATGACAGTTGTGGTAATTCGGATGAAAGAACACACTGGTCTCATGGTGCAACAAGGTAGTAACTATTGTATGGTGTAGTGTAGGAAACTTGTTATAGTGAAGAATGCAGTCGCTAACATAAGCATAGAATTATCATTAATTTTGCAAATGATGAACATGAAAAATCTTTCTAGTGTTATTTTGAGTCTGGTATTATATACACCCATAGAGCAACACTAGCTAGGGGCTCACGGAACTGCCTAGCTACAGTGTGTGAAGCTTAAACACCTAAGATAGAGCTTGGCAATTTCTCAAGCATCGGTGTAAGCAAACATATTCTGCTATAAAAGCTTATAAAATAAGCTTATTGGACGGTAATAACACAAAACGGCCTTTCGCTTTCAGCAACTTACTATATACAGTAATAGGCAGTTTGGTTACTTAATTGTAAGTATAATGACATTTAGGACAAATATTGTATTCATAAATTTACGTAGGCTTTTTAGAATTTATATGAGTCAACAAACGCGTAATAGCCTCATTTCGCGCCAAAATAATGATTCATTGATATTAATATTCGCATTTAATTGACGAATGAGCAACGGAGGTAGATGTAATGAACACACGCTCGCCTACATGAACGAAAGAAATGGTTTATGACATCGCATCTCCAATAATGTGAACTGGGATATTTCGCTTAATGATAAAACAATTTAAATGTGCTAAAACTACCCCGTGGTGTATTCATATAACACCCTAAACCTTAAGCAAACATAATATAATGTATGAAATTTGATCGTTCCCCATGTTCATGTCCGAATTATAGGGTGTATCCCCCAAAACGTCGATAAAATTTGATAAATTACTATATGTACTCTACTTACAAGACTTATATGTTGACTTATACATTTTTGTGCTAGTATTCGTTTCATATACAAGTATTTTATATGTTGTTCAAGTGTATTGTGTACACAAAGTCGAAATGTGAACTCCAGATCTGGCTCACAACCCGTCGTAAATCATATGGAGTATCTCACGTTTATTGAAGCTATTTGATATGTTGCGTAGGTTTATTATCTTGATACGGGCTTATAACGAATTTGGCTGGGTTTTATCATGTCTGTACTCGAGACGAGTGTTCTTTGAACATGTCCAAAAATGTTCAGTTGTGTATACCTTATTCTTTTACAATTAGTCTTAATATGTCACAACGATAGTCGTAATCGTCACATTGACACTGTGTACTTTAAAAGAAAAACTGAATGATGTAAAGCGCTACATTTCAAAACAGCATGAACTTTTAAAATGTCAGAACAACGCAGCTAAACGGGTACCATCTGCAATAATCGCGACTTTCCGAATTATAAACTTTTATACATTCTATAATATTGACAACTGAGTGCCATTTTTGTATATTTATATGAACATTTAGGCATGCGCAATTGCAAAATATCCATTGGATAAAATAGGAGACAGAAATCGATTGTACTGGAATTAATCTACTATCATAGTCTGGTTTCCTGTCTAATCACCGAATGGCAGGGGCATGTAATCCAGACCGTTAATCTGCGAGCCCGTGGCTCGAACATTATACTGATTCGCGATCAAAATTACTGCCCATGAGACCAAGGACTTACGAGTGATATACATATTGATGTATATAAGTCATTGACCAGACGAAAGAACTTTTTTATTATTTCGATTCTAATTGTCATAATAATGCAATTGTTAGATGCATTATGATCCATGAAAAAGACACTGATTACATTTCAGCACGCGTTATAATCATTAATCACAGCTTCAAAGCTGTCGATATATCTCTTTGTTCAACTTGTTAATTTATATTTACTGTCAAGCAGTTTAAAAAAATGAATCAGATGTCTGGTCCTTCTGTTATAGATAATGCATATCTTACGTGTACTCATTTACTGAAATTCTCACTTGATAAGAAAAATGCATTAAAAACCCTCAACACGTGTGTAATGTTTTGTAATTCACCAAGTTATTTGCATGATAACGAAATCACTCGGGCAAATCATAAACATTTCTTTTTTGAATGCACTAAACCAAAATGAAAAGCATTTGCTAGCATTGATGTGGGTTTATTTGATATGTAAATCAACCAATAAAACCATAGTTTATTGGTTGTGGGTAGGAAGTATTACTACACGTTATGAAAGATATTTAGAATGAATAAATTATTACAAAATTTCTTCAGTTCGTGATCACATACATGTATTGTAATAAAATGTGTGTGGATATTTACACAAATTCAAACGTATAAATCGAGACTCTTCAATATGGAGATTAGGTTTAATTGAGGTGACTTCCTCCTTCACGTCTGGAGAGCTTCCGGAAGAAAATATAATAATAATTTCAGACTTAAATTTCTACAGTTAACAAACCAATAGTACAAGTAATGTATACTCATAATTTCTTTCTGAAAGAAATGCATGTTTTACTTCTGATTTTGCGATTATTTCTGTCGACTAGTGTCTGAAAGCCTTGTATTGCAGTCGCTTATCTTTTAATGCATAACCTTTAATTGAACACTAGTACTTTTTAAAGAATTCTACAGATCGAATATCAACAAATACGGGTTTTTATGGAGTAACTCCAAATGATACATACATTCACACATTTACAAGTAGAGAACAGTAAACAGAATATATATTGGACTTCTTGGCAGTCTATGGTTACTAAAACAAAAACATATCTTTTTCCACAATCCTTTCTTAAATAGTGTTGTATTTGTACTTCCGGAAAGAATGTATCAAAAGTAATAATGTTTAAAAAGAAAGTGTGGTGGATGAACTTGTGGGTATGTTGACCTAAATACAGGTTAAAATTTTCGGTCATGAAACTCATGATATATGTACCGTCCTTATCTAGTACATGAACATTGTATTTTGAACACTGTAATGTATCAGTATCACATTATTAAAATTGCATTTTAAAATCATATAAAACCAGTTGGATATCGGTGTATTTGCTGTCAAGTGACGAATGATTTGTGTTAACGATCAATATCGCATTTCGCTAAATAACTAGCATGAACATTATCGTGTCTATTCCTTGTTGTTTGCCTTGTAAACTTTGTTTTCACGTAAAGTTGTTTAGATAATCATCTATATTTCGATTTTATTGCATATTTAATGCAATATCGATGCGCGACAGTAAGTAAGCACAAAGTTAAACACTCTTTATTGGCCTATACGACCCAAATCGCAGTAATACAACTGTATATTTTGTTAGTTTTGACTCGTATTTGGAAACAAACTCACGTGCACATATCAGCATCAGGAAAGGCGAATCAAGGCGTTTATGGAAAACTGGCTTATGTTCGAATCCCGCCCATGACGTCACCAATTTCACCTGTGAGGACACTGTCTAGCTAACTTACTCTTAAATAACGTTACTTAGTTCGCCATACATAGCATTTGTATAATAGGTTTTATAAGCAGTCTGCCTTTATTTCGATGTTTAATTGGTCAATTAGATCATTCAATAATTATGTTTTAAACAAATGTCATTAGTCTTATGGGGGCATTTATTCAGAGGTGGCCGTTAACCCGAAGTTCACTTCAAATAATGGACTTGTGTAAATCATTATAATTATATTTATATATTTTTTAAAATAAAACTGGTTCAACAACATACTAAAATTTGGCTTTAAATAGCGATATTGCATGAATATAATTATAATCCAGACCAGACAATCTGTGGAAAACTGGTTTGATACAGATGTTTAACATCTTACTGATGTATAAATAGGAAAAATACTTCAAGTCGTAGTTTTATAGGCCATATAAAACTATCTGTTGTGTTATCAAGCTTTAATATGTACACAGGTTTTACTATAGTAACAATAATTTGGCCTAGTTTAAGTAAAAAAACACACATATTCATAAGCATAAAAAGCGATATGCATCATACATGAGCTTTGGTTGAACAGTCATACCACGTTTTACATACGAAATGTTTTTACGGGTTTGCCTGTAACGATATATAAAACGACAAAAAAACAAGTTCACAAAAATGTAAGATCCACTCACCTGCTAATATTTGAAATACTGATAAACAATCCTTTTAGCTTTCACATTAAATAAATATCCTACTTTTCCAAACTGTTATTCAAAGTATATCACCGTAACTTTAACAGTCAGTTTGTAAAACCTCAATATCAGTCCAAAGTGTACAAAATGCAGCAACGTTCAGAAACGTGTATCAAATATTGAACGAAAACTAAAGAAAAGTGTCAATGATACATCGGGTGTGCCCATATCTATATCCAGAGTTATAAAACCGTAAATCGACGTATGAATATCTTGTTAAGACATTGGCACGGATACTGATGGATGAATGTAATTTATTATTCGTAAATGACATCAAATCTCAGTACGTATAGTCCTCGTGCTTGAAACTGAGAGATAAACGACCTTTTATCGATACGTACATTCGATTGTCAGTTTGTAATGTAAACATACCATTTTATGGGAGACATTCCCAATTTTTGTTTATTCTAATTTTAATGAAAAATTTGTTTTAGGGTTGAGTTTTAGTTGTTTATATGTACAGTTAAACATTCGAACGAAGGCCACCCTTTGGAAATACGTAATGTGACTGTTTTGCAGGTAGTCTTTATTCGGTGGTCAGTTTTTTTCTTCTAAATAATCAATGACAGTTTATATAAGAATGACTTTTATCAAGTTCGGACGTGATCGCTCTGAGGGTGGACTGTATACGTACATGTGTATATCTGGACCGAAATATTTAGTACAGTAAAACACTGTTTTAGTGCATTCCCAAGGACGCGAATACATAATTACTTCTTGATATCCATCCAAACTTTTTACTGCATAATGTATACGTATATACTGTCCATGGAAAATGCCACTGAGTGTATTATGTCATATTGCTGAATATTTGCCAATTTTTGAATTCCCAATCATTGAAATACTCAAATAAACAAAACACAGTTTAAATAAGGCACCAAACATACTTGATATCAAGGATCGTGTCTTAGGGTTCTGGTATGTACAGACTATCGTCTAATCAGAAGTATATTCATTTCTCCTCTCATTGCATGCGTGTACGCTGTATACATACAAGAATATATCACTTGATATCTAAATAGCGACATTAGTTGTTTAAAAAACTCAACATTAGATGGTAAGACATTCATTTTTAAAATGTGCCTAATCTAGAATGGTATTGTGTCCATGGTATGGAGTAATAAAGGTTTGATAAAGACTTTCCGCTTTATTCATAGGTGGTCGCTCAGCTCAGAATATACTATTTTAAACGATAAAGGCTGTATCAGCAAAAAGGCCTTCGTTCATTTTACATGCAAAACATGTCATATAAATTATTTTTTCACCGTAAACGCCAGAATGAGGCATTCATTTGAATGCTATTACATGTACTTTTAACTACTGATGTCTCGGGTAGATTTTTTAAAATTATTACACCTGGTGTAAGCATATATTGTGTGTATACAATGTATGTATTATTGTAGGTCCTAATCTGAGTCGGTATTTTCATCTTTTTATATAGGAAAATAAGTATTTTTAGTAAATTCAATACCCCGGTGTGCAGTAACAAACTACGTAAAGAAGATGATACTTTGAAGCTAGACTAGAAACATGATACTCTCTGTACAAAGATGAAGATTACATCGTGTAATGAAATCTCTCATTACAATAGGACCTGGATTATCTCAGCTGGGTGTCTTGTAACATTAAATATAATAACACCACTAGAAAATACAGCTAGTTATAGACATTGCTACGGTTTCAAGGTTTTTTTCACATACAACGTAGACATGAAAATGAAAATTCGTTCGTGATATTTTTAAACTTTGCGTGATCATATCAGAATTATGGTAACAGAAACATTTTAAGCGAGAAAAATTGGGGTTGAAGAACTCGTTTTTGAGTTATCTGCCCTTGAATTTGAATTTTTTCAAAGGGTAGATACCTTACACATAAATCTGGAAACTGCAGCAAACGTCTTTAAACAATATGAACGTGATTTTTACAAATTAACAATAAGTCCGAACCAGTTAAGATTAGTCCGCATATGATGGCCAGGCCGAGCACAATCAAAATCCTGTTAACCGATCTCACCATGCCAAGGACCGCGGTCAAGATTAGAAGTTACAGCTCTGGACTTGCTACCCGAGGGTCTGGGTTCGAATATCAGACGTGGCAGGTTATATCCTTCAATGAAAAATTTGACGGACAATTTTTAAGTGCAAAAGTTGCGGATGCGATAGGGTAAGAAAGTACTGGTTTGAATACAGGAAAGCTGGTTAGGTGATCCGACCGCCGTATAACTAAAAGAGCCTTGACAAAAAAAACGACGTTTAACCCCTAGAAACAAACTTTGTCAGACTTACTGAATGATTGCTGGAATTGGTCGTATATAGTATGTGTTGTGTACCTAATATGTCTAGCTATTGGGTCGCTGGGATAATATATGGTATATCGGGTAAACGGGAAACAAAGAATTATTTCTATGCCTTCAACTAGTTAGTATCTTATTTATACATCAGTTCATTGTTTGTCGTTCAATATTATGCACTTAATGATTCACAATACATGTATTTCTAATGTACCAATGTCGTCTTCACGTTTATATATGTCTACATTGTTAATGAATTAGAAACAATTAAAAATGTATACATGTCATTGAACGTAGCGCCGCCTGAATCTACTCGCATCTACTATTTTGAAGATTTTTACATCTTTGGATTCGTCTAAGAGTGTTTATTTTCATAGTGCCCCTTTTTAGCAGTTGGAGCCCCGTTAAAGTTTTTCAATGACATTTTTTGCGCTCCGTCTCCATGTTTTTCAACTTTTAATGTTTGTTAGAATTTTTTTCAAAATGGTAAACATGGAGTTAGCTCATTATTATTCTCAGGCGACGAAAGCATTAGATGTTTTACTCAATAATTGCACAGTCTTTGTCATTTTGATTTTACGTTTAAACGTTTGTTGTCCAGGGAGGTAACAAATATTTTCCAAACACAATCTATGCATAGTTAGTTCCCATAATTGCATTCTAGATACGGATTTTATTGTTTACCTCATTTTTATAATATTTTGCGACATAAGTTGACACTCGATTTGTTTGCTACTTACCACCGTTATCGATCCACAACTTAGTACGACATATAGAACGATTGTAGAATAAACTGAAGAAAGTCATTTTTACCAACAAATATCATTTTATTATTAATAACAAATCGGCAAGAAAAAAAACCAATGACTAACTTTAAATTAGTATTGTTAACATATAAAAAGACAAAATGTGCTCAGTAGAATAACAAACAGATTTTACTTAACACATTCGTCTGCAGTTTCTTAGTATTTCGTATCCAGTTTTTACCTAGAGTAACATTCATGAATATCTAGTCATAGAATTCATATAGATGTATTTGGTAATGATACTTTCTAGAATATTATAACTACATTATATGCAAGCGGTCGATCTGGCGCCACGATTAATATCTGAATTCAATATCATATTGATCTTATACCAAGACACATCTAATCGTTTGATGCGGGAACATGGCACCATATCAATAGAACGGCATCTGAACATTTTAAACAAAGGGAAGCAACTGTTGACAGTACATGTTTTAAAACTGGTCCCCATTGGCCCTTGTCGAGCTGCAACCGGAATCAATTCATAAATGCGTTATACAAAGACGCATATTTCAATGTTTAATTAGCATAAATTATGCTCTTAATTGTTTGTTAACACAACTTGTTTCAACTTTTCACTTCTAAACACGACCATGTACAGACACATTCATGATTTACATTATATATTATTGACAAAAGAACCTTTCCAATTAATTACGAATGCACAAAACCCATGTTAGAGACACACAATTTCGAGAATGTTTGTAGTGCTGATCAATAATTCACGTTTTTCTAACAAACTTGGATTTGTCAAGACTCAAGAACTCGCAAGCATTATCCCAAAGCAATTTTTCCTGAAACAAATTGATATGAAATTAATGTATAATAGATATATCATACTGTAACATTGTGCGTGTGTATCAAGGTCATATTAAATGGTAATTGAAACATTGTTCCAAGCGAGTTCTATTATAAGATAGTTCTATGAAAACATTTAAAACGACACAAGAGTAATGTGTTGTACATAATGGAATGCATCAATAATCAAACATTTCCATATACTTGTTTGGTAGATGGGTGAGATGACAACTTACCTTTAATTCGCCACTGAAATCAGAATCTTCTATCAATTTACCAGGATGGTGTTCACCCAGAGGAAATGGATAATCCGAACCGTTAATAATACGATCCTGAAATATTGATCATGTATGTAACAGTTAATTAGAATTGTAATCAAACATAATTGATGCGGATCTGCAATTAAAAACATAATCGTTACAAAGGGACACCACCTTTCAAAATTTGTATTTCTTGAAAAATGATTAAGGAACTTTTTTTATAACTCATATTTATAAATGATACGAAACTAATAATGAAACTACGTTTTCTACATGATAGTGTTCTGAGTTTAACAATTTTGGAGTTAAGACCCTTTGAATGGCACTTTATATGCATGTATTTGATTCACCTCTCCAATAATATCCACCAGGAGCTGCAGAGCCTTAGCATCATGTACTAGACCATCTGTATAAAACTTGCCGAGGAAATCTCTAGGACCGATCTCACAATCTATAGCACAGAGGTCCGGGCGTACGTTGTAACCGTGCTGGACCCGACCAACAGTAAATGGAAACGCTCCTCCTAAACATATTAATAAATACATGTGTTTAGCTCTATTGTCTATGATGTAGGATCAACGTAACCATCTGTTTTTTAATGTTCATAGAATATATTTACCATTCATCAGGATTCCAAGATGAAAACTGATATGTCTTAACAATATTTCGTATTTTTTGCAAAAACTTAATACCGATTTGTTTGCGCTTGGATGTTCAAACCAAATGTAAAATGCACATGCTAATTGATAAGTATAACGTATGTACACTACTGACTTATCAAAGATATATCCAATCAAAAGAGCGTTTTCCAATACGTGTCAGATACTCTTCTGTTGTCATGTCATCATTTGTGCATACGATGGTAACATTGCTGTTCAGTCAACGTGTGACAGTCATTTGGTGACCGATATAAAGTAACGTTAATAAAGCGATGCTTTGAAGAAAGTCGTAATTTTCAAGTGTACATACCTCCATGAGCAAAGCAAACTTTGAGTTTCGGAAACTGTTTAAATACCCCACCCATCGTCATGCAACAAATAGCAGCACTGGTTTCAGCTGGCATTCCTACAATATTGAGTCAGAAAGATTATGCAATATTATTTCTTCTTCTTTCTGTGTACTAAACACACAATTTACAGTTTTCTGGCTTTTCACAAACAGTTGGTAAATTATCTTATACTTTGGCTACATAATAAGACATGCGACTGTCCCATACTATTATTACACATCTCTATGATCTTATGCATCAAGATGTTTATCGATTACACTACATGTAATATTGTCATGCATTTGTTAACAACATTATTACCTACGAGCCATGGTAACCAATACTTTGACATTCGTCCTCCCATTTCCATATCCCAGGGATGCACGAATATAGAGACACCATATTCTTCTGCAGCCTGTGGAGGAATATGTGAATATATGTAATTAATCAGTTTGCTTTTACCTTAGGTTTGTGCATTTATTAGGTTTCACCGCTTGATTGCGGACATGTATGACGAAGCGTTGACAAACTAAATGTTCCTATGTACTTGAAAATTCTAACATATTACAGGAATAAATTTAGTAAACTATCACATGAAGATAACAGCCTTTTTTCTGTTGGTTGGAAACTCGTGTTATCAGCACTGTAACATACATATTTGCTGCAATTCGCAATTTTGGTGCCATTTCAGCTGGGTACTACTTAAGTGTCATATTTAGCAAAGGTTTTTGTTACCAGTTAAGTATATAAGTACACCAGTTATGAAAACAATGCTTACTGCAAATATTGGCCTAAGTTCCTTCGCATCTAAATTCCAGTCATTCACATGTGAACCAATTTGTACACCGGCAAAACCTACAATGAACTGCTTAAATGAGTTTAAGGACAAAATACATGTTCTTTCGGAAATAGCGAGACAAACTGACTTGCGTAAACTTTTAAAGCCCGTAAATCAGCGTGTTATAATAATCAAAATTTAATGTTTAGACTAGATATATAATCTACTCGTGGACATACTGGGTAAAATGATTAAAGCTCTGTTTCTGAATTCGAAGGACATCTTGGACGCCATTTTGACTATTTTCTAATCTCTATAGTTTGGAACAGAATAATTATGTTCGTAGATTTTGATTCAGATATAATTTCGTGTTTTTTGCATTTCGAATTTATACTTTGGTTTCGTACAAATTAATATCATTTAAGAACAAAAATCTCTATTTAAGCATCTTATGTCAATAAGTGTTCGGAGCACTGATTTTATATTCGTCAATCGATGTTCTTTTTTGTACAGCGGAATATACTCTTACGTACCTAATTCTTTCTTGCATCTGATTAATTCCTTGACAGCAAGTTCTGGGGCTTGCATGGGTAACGTCCCTAGTCCAACAAATCTGTCAGGATATTTATTCACCGATTTAGCGAGATCATTGTTTATAATTTCACAGAGATCCAGTGTATCTTCTGGTTTTGCCTATAATGCAATGTATCAACTTATTGGGCCCGAAAAGGCGGTCTTAATAATATTATTATTGTCAACACAGTTGATAAAAAGGAAATGTTCAAAACTGTAAAACAATAGTTATGTAGTTATAAGGTGCTCAAAATATAGTGATGGAGATTCATTATGGTTAAATATTGCTGCTAGTACTGTAAATGGTAACACGTTTGCCTTAGTGAGAAATTTGACGGAAGGTAACCTTACCACATCTTGATAACTATGTGAATATATTTTTAATCAAAACTATAAAAAAAATTGTCTTGAGTTGTCTGGTGTGTTTTTGATGCATTCAAAATTAGTAGCGAAGAACTTTACGCTGTTTTTCGTTTTTCGTCAATAATGTGAGTAGCTGGCTGTCAACAGGGGAATAGTTTGCATTCAATCGTAAAGCACTGTGAAGTTCTCGGGTCATTTTTTTATCGCTTACCCAGTAACTAAACATTACAGGAACGGTTGACAAAGCTTGTACATCAACACCCGTGGCGTCCATCTCTTTTAAACGTTCTTCCAGTGACCAGCAATTGGGTTCAACCTTCCGGAAAAACTTTTCGCCTTTCATCATATCGGCACATGGTCCCTCGCAACTGTGGTCTAACTGCACCCAGTCACCGTATCCGTATCTCTAAAATGTTAGAAAAATAGTCTTTATCAATTCTATTTTTCCAAATCTGGAAAATCTTTCATGTGAAATGTCAACTGAAATTAAACTGAATTCCGTTGTCTCTGACTGTATAGAAGCCTTTGGTACACTGCAGTATGGAACGGGAACCAGTTCAAATCAAAATCGGCCGCGTGATTGACTCGCTTTAGGGTTCATTAAGGGGAGAACAATGTGCGTGATATCGCTTATCTAAACTGGTTCCCGTTCCATGGTGCAGTGCACCAAAGGCTTTGTACACACAAGTCAACGGGAACCAGTTTAGTCGCTTATCCAGATGGGTACCCGTTTTATGGATACATTTAAGCATCTAACGCGCTTGTGTGTATGAAAAGTCAATAGTAACCAGTTTGCCGTTACAATACTGCCATAAAGCATTCAAATAATTATTGTTGAGTGCATTTGTGCCTTGTAATGTCGCTTACAAACCATTTTGATAGATTGTATTGTTTGTCGAAAATAGCAGAATAGATAGCAGGTATACTTAAGAATTGATAACATATTTATCTAAAGATAGCTAATCTCGATCTACCTACTAGACAATGCAAATATTTGGTGTTAAGAAATGTTTACCTACTTCAAAAAAGTACAAAACTGCATTTGAATTTTCAGGTTGTTTTAAAAGGCACAAAAAACAAATAATATTTCTATTTGATGCATTAGGCTTTGTTTCTAATTCATCTTAGCTAATATCACATTAAAACATTTTCATTATTTCTGAATTTGACCAGTCTCCCTATTTTCCGTGAGAACTTTCGCCTTAACACTGATGCATGCATCGGGTTTGGACTATTTTAGCGGTGTTTGTCTACTGGCTGTAGAATTGAGAAACTATTATAAATGCATGCCTGGTGGCCGATTATTCAATTAGCGTTACACATTGTTCCATTTATATTTTTTAATTGTATTTAACTTCATTTTCAAAATTATTTTAGTCATATCATGGCGGACAGTAATCCTATTCAGCTCGCTGGACTCCATTTAGGCCTTAACCAGTGCCAACCACATTCTGTCTGCCAGCCAATGCCAAGCTATTCCACATGATTCAGAAGTAGAGGACAATCTAATCTAGGATGAAATATCTTCTGTCCGATTTGTCACGGACAGTGTTATCCTCGCCCTGGGTTCGAACACACGGTCTCTTGATCCGTAGACCAAGCTCTAACTATTAAGCTAACCGGGCAGGCTGTTTTGTTTCAAAGCTTTATCAATTGTCACGTTAACATTGATATTAAATAGAAAAAATAAATGAAACAAAAACCTTCATTCATTCGATTAACTATTAACACTCCATTTCAGTAGGACTGATTTTTTTCTGTTCTAATTTGTCATGTTACGTAACGTTAGATCTAACCAGTGAATAAATATGATACCAGCTTGACTTCAAGAACAGCAGTGTATAAGTGCATTAAACACGCAGCAAGTAGCTAGATAAATATAATATATGGGTCAAATCTAGGAACTGTTAAATTTGTGTAAAGGTCAAAATTGTGATCAGTAGTCAAAAACCAAAAGAGATAAGAACTTTAGGCACAGTCAGTCTGTGTTCATAGGTATATATTGTGATCTATCTTATAATTAAATGTGTGCTAATGAGTGTGCTCTGTTTACATGCTGGCTGTAAACCGAAGTTAATAATATTTTAAGTACATGTACTTATCACATTCCGCTGATAAAAGCTTTATTTCTTTCTTAATGTATGTTCGCACGTACAACTGCACTTGTGCACAATAACGAAGGACAGTATGTTAGTCGTACAGTTCCAAATCACGGCACGCACACCACTCCACCAATAGATATATAGCAGAAAAACGAATTGTATATGCATGTATATAGGGAGTCGATTTATTATGGATTTTAGGGACAAATCAAATCAAACTCACTGTCATCGATTAAATGATTAGCGTTCGACATAGGGGGGGGGGGGGGGGGGGGGGGGTAAACAATATTTCAGTCACGGTCGAATTCATGAACATCATAAATCGTGGACGTGATGTGTATTTAAAGATGAACTTTGCACGGATCTGGCCATATATGTATCTAAAGCTTTTTTTAAATGGATATATGAGCGTGTATTATGAGCTGAAATGTACCTAAATGAGATCCTTAGTGAAGTGTCCTTAACTTGAAGGTGGTATATATTATTTTGCTGCTGAATAAATCGTTTAATCATCTTTGACATGATATCATAATTTTATCTACAAAAAGATATGTAGTTCTGTTAGAATGACCACCACTATGTATATATGTATGTATTCTACTATACATACTTAAAGGGACACTTCCGTGGGACTGTATTAACGGCGAGACTACATGGCTGCATTTGGTAAAACTGATACTAACAAATAATATGAGACTTGAAACTACATAATTCGTAAAAAACGTGTTTAACATGTATTCAGTGTGATAGGTATATCGTTGAATACCATTTTCAACATTTGAATAACGCATAATTATTCTTACTTAAATTAAACTGTCAGATAGCATCTCAAAATTTCACGGCTCACTAAAATCCAATTTACTCCCGGAACTATTTAAAGTTAACATTTTTACAACTTTACGTCTTTAAATAAATTATAAGGCTCATACAGTACTATATATGCGTATCTTGCTGGTGTGTGACATTCGCCACTCTTTCTACGCTCCTGCACTATATAAACCACCATGTTTTGTAAATATTGAAAAGTATGCAAACTCACTTACTTGTTTAAGATCCGGCCACTGCTCAGGCAATATATGAGTGTGTATGTCAATTTTCATAGCTTAGAACGAAATGACAGGCCCGTTTTAAGATTTTATAAGCACGAAAATCACACTGCTGCAAATCCAATCTAAAATCACTAAACCGAGGTTCAAGGTCACAAGTAGATGTCGTCCAATCAGATTGCAGAATATGTGGAGGTGTGTAAGTTTTGTCTTGTAGTTTTGTCTTTAAATGATAATGCTCTGTTTTATCCACTAACTAGGCTTAAAGCTAGCATTAATCTACAGCCTTAAATTTGATCGTTCCAGATAGCGAGCTAGGTTTAACATAAGTGTATAGTAATTCTTTACATGTACATTTGATCAGGGGCGGTTTATGAACCACGTCTTGGGGGGTTAAATACGCAGTATTGAAATAGACTTTTTTAGACCGTGACACCTTTAATTGTTTCATCTATTGCGATTTGAGTGTCTCGAGAAACGGAATTATTCCACTATCTTAATTACCTGGATAAAATTATGCTTCATTCAGAGAGAAAGCTTTTATAATTTGTATCAAATTCATCTCATGTGTAAAATGTTTAATATTTAATTTTTCCGAAAATAAGGTTAAGTTTGAACTTGAACTGAACATTGTAAAGGCCATTCATATCTCATATGTATTTCAACTTGATATTCATACCCCTATATACAGTACGTATAGCCCATCTGTTCATCCAAAACAGACTTCGTGTCATTTCCATTCGTTGTCCTCGCAGAATAGTCCTTATAGATCCTGCCAATGGTAAGATATATTTTTTTGCAAATGAGACAGTATGCTTCTAAGAAAAAGTCCTAGCAGTCAAAAAGGAAGCAGATTATATTCACAATTGGAATGCCAGAAAAAAGTCATGATCCTACAGGGGCCAGAGACGGTATTTTATTTCGCTTCAATAGACGCGTTATGAGCTAAATATATGGTGTGTCGGTCATGATATGAATACTTTGAGAAACAGAAAAGTTATTCACGTTTTTCATTGTAGCGTTTTTTATTGACGTCAGTATATAAAACATGTAAAAGATATATTGCTGAATTCTGTAGATTTCGAAAGCATGGGGTGGTTTTGGCAATTTAAATGTAAAACTAACATGTATGATAATTATAAGTATTTATCCGCACAAAACTGTTGATGTAATATGACAAAAATTACTGCATATTGAAACTAGTTTCATTCAGTAAAGTAATTCAGGAACACTTTATATTGCCTCTGAGAGAAGCGAGATTACAAAATGACCCAAGGCAAAAGTTCAGTATACAGACAGTATATAACAGATGTTTTTACATAGTTGACAGTACACAGATCAAAGCGCTGAAGGCACTGAATTTGTTGGGTTATCGAAATGTGCAGTAGCTTGTAATTTCTCACTGTATGTCATGACTTTTGGCGTTAGTTATAGAATTATTATTTCCAGACAAGCCGCATCTGGCCTAATCCTTCGCATACTGTTTATTTTTTGTAAGTGATATTTGGACAAAATGCTAAATTATCTGACTAATGTATTATCTAACAAAAGTATTATTTTTTCAACGGGTTTTAATCAATACGGCGTCTAATTTCACCACGCTAAAGAACACTAGTTAGATACTTCCACTCTAGAATGCGACAGATTTACAGAAATCTACCAAAAACGTCGCCGAAGCCGTAGTAGCTAAGGAAATCCGAATGCTTCCTTTCCCGATAAGAGCAATATTTTCGAAATGTTTCGCTTTCGGCATTTCTGTCATTAAAAGCCCATTTTATGAAACCTTACAAATGTCCATTAATTTACGATATTACACTTCGCTCAATTTCGTTCCCATCATTTGCCAGCCTGATGTCGATACAAATTATCAATAAAAATAACTAGTTTTTACAATTTTATCAAATTTGTTATGAATTTGGACAAAACTCCAGTTGAACCGCCGACGAACTTCGGACAGCATTTTGAAACGCACCCATGTGGACCGGGCGTCGTACGACGCAATTATGCCGATGGCTGTGGATTTTTCGGATCCGTCGGGGATTTGAACCGGACCCACGCGTCTGGTGAACTTTTCATTGATGTTGATTCATCGTCCGGATTTTCTCACAAGTCTCAAGGTAAGAATTCTAAGTTTTATAAAAGCTTTTTGTTCTATAAACTTGTTGCTACGAACTATGGCAAGAATCGTCTAAGGCCAAAAATTATATTTTTATCTTTAAAAAAAAACGGTATGAAGTGTGCATTTTGATCCAACTAAAATTACTTAGAACTTGAACTATACTGTTGCGCTTTTTTTCTTTTCGACCTTTCCCTAGAATAGCGTAGTAAATATATTAAAACTCGCAAAAAAAAACGAACTAAATTCTCAAAAGTCTCAAATCTTGATATTAACAAGAAAACAAAATTTAATACTTCTTTCTCCAAGCACTTCAATGATTTGATTTGACTTCAAAATGAAGAGTAGCAAAATGAGACGTGGAGAGTTTTGCGTGTAATAAGACAGATTTGATTTCCTCAGGACGCTAATCAGATCTCGTGATTACAAATGACATAAAACAATTGAATTAACCGAAATGGCATTCAAATCAGTCTAAAGCAATAAAGCAGAATTCTAAATCCTTTTTGATTATGTTCTCGGGGTTTCGCTCACATTCGTGGAACGAGATTTGCTGAGAGTGCTGAAACATGTTTGTTGTTGGCTTTTATGTTAAATGATGCATTTATTCTGTGTATGAAATTACTTTTTCTTCGGATTTATAGTGATCTTTCCTTTCATTATAAGGTAAATTCAATGTATCTTTTATTAGTATAAAAAAGTGTTAATATAATATGGTCGAGAGTTAAATTTTCAATTTTAGCGGTCCTTTTAGCTTGCTTTTTGTGCATTATTTCAATGTTTGAGTTGCCGAATACAAAATGTTTCTTTTCATCAAAACTTGAATTAAAAGTTTTATTATTTAACACGCACCTGACATAATGATAGCAATTCTTTTAAAATATCAGCAAATTAACTTATATTATTTTTAGCATCATCATTATTATGTCTGGGAAATCTTCAAATTTCATAATAACCGTATATGGGTTATACAGTATAATCACTTAATTTCAGCGTAATTATTCTTATTTCAGTTGTAAACGACTTTGTTATTTCAGTCCGTGTAGACATTTGTGCGTAATCAAGTCACATGTCAAGAATATGCAGATAATTATGACAAATTGAAATTTACCCGACGTATATATCTGTGTGTAGTGTGTATTTCTTTTAAATTTAAAATAACCTAATTTCAAGATGCAATATATTATTATGGAATTTTAATGAGATTAACAACTGGCTTAATTATGCGGGATTGAGACGTGAACAATAAGTTGCATGAATTTTATAATTTATGAAAAAAAATAATATCCAATAATGTATACAAGACTGGCTTTTGATTGAAAAACATAATATATTATTACAAAATATTTTATTTTTAGTACTTTTTACAAATACGAGATTTTGAAATAAAAAGACTAATGCTATGGTCCTAGGTATATGTTAAACAGTACAGACTGCAATAATATCTTTTTATAAAATGTTGGACGGTGGGGCTAGACTGAACGAGAGCAAGATGCTATTCAACTTAAAGGATGGGACTTGATACATGATGTGGACATGATGTGTTTTTTAAGATTAACAATGTTTTGACATTGCTTGTAGCTGTGTTGATCTTAGTACGTGTGTGTATAAGTCATGTGTTATAAGTCTGTCTTGAATTATACTTCATCCTTAACACATCCATATTGCAGTGTACATGTATTTTAATGCCTTGAATATCCTTTAAGTTAAAGTGTATACAATGGCTACTATATTCTGTACGCTGAATGAATATATAGAAAATTCCAAACTGACTTGTCCACAGGTAAATAAAAAACGATTGCTTCAATACATGTAATTGAATAGTTGTTGTTTAAATTATGCCCAATAATTCTTTTAAAATGCAACAAAAAAACCAGTTGTGACTTAAATAGACAAATTTTGCAACATGAAACATTATAACACATAATTATGATCTTATGTCCAGAGTTTATTATTAAATGTAGTTGTTTAAGTTCAAAAGTGTTTTTGTTATGTTAGTTATATATACGAAGGTGTGATACAGTTATACCTTATAAGGCTTTGTATTGCGTTATTCCCCGGGGCACAAATTTTACAATATGGACGTAAATTAAAATATGTTTTGAATTTTTAGTATATGTCTATTAAATTGTTCAGTATTTTGTTACTCAAATAAAAAAGGCACTAAGTATAATTCGCCATCAACCAGCCCATGAAAAAAAACATTAAATAAAATATACATATTCTAAAGTTGTTTACAAGCATTACAGAGTTAAATTTATTTCATTCTTATCATTTCATGATCAGGTGTATAGCGAATCTCTTGGTAGAATCGCACATACACCCTTGTTTTTTAGTCTGTGTCGTGCTATTCTCATGACACCGTTTGTAAATCAAACGACGTGTCATTCTTCCGGCACCGTTATGCTAAGAAAACGACGAGTTATTCTTACGACACCGTTAGTAAATAAAATGACGTGTTATTCTTACGATACCGTTAGTAAATAAAACGACGTTTCTTTCTCACGACACCGTTTGTAAATAAGACTACGTGTTATTCTTACGACACCGTTAGTAAATATAATGACGTGTTATTCTTACGACACCGCTAGTAAATAAAACGACGTGTCATCCTTACGACACCGTTAGTAAATAAAACGGCGTGGTATTCTTACGACACCGCTAGTAAATAAAACGACGTGTTATTCTTACGACACCGTTAGTAAATAAAACGGCGTGTTATTCTCAGGACACCGTTAGAAAATAAACTGACGCGTTATCATTACGACACCGCTAGTGAATAAAACGACGCGTTATTCTCACGACAACGTTTGTAAATAAGACGACGTGTTATTCTTACGACACCGCTAGTGAATAAAACGACGTGTTATTCTCACGACAATGATATTCTTAGAGGTATTTTCCTTTACATTTGCGGTAAACACTCGTATGTTTCCCGGCTTTCCTTCTAAAAGTTGTCAAAACGTTAAAGTTGGGGCACACTACAACGAAAGCAAGGTTCCCGGAAAGCACGTGCAGATTAGAAGGAAAGCCGGGACCCACGCTTGTTTTCGTCACTTCCGTCAATCGAAAAAATGGCGAGTTCACTACCTTGGTGTGTTTTATACACACAATAAGGGAAAAATTGAAGATTTTTCTTTTGACAGATTTTCGTTGTTTGACGGGTGAAATTGAAAGATAAACGACTGTAAACGTATAAGAATCACGGAATCGAGTGCCTATGGTAACGATAACGTGATTTAACTCTGCTGTTCTTAAGATAATTCTAAATTGTATACACGTATCAAAGCATGCGGAAAATCGTGTATACCAAATTGCTTTTATGCGTGGTTTGAGTGGGTTAAAAAGTAAATTAAAGGGGCATGCCCAGGAACTGCCGTTTCTTGCTTTCGTACACCAAAAATGCGTTTGTCACTTGTAAAACCAATTATTACCGAAAAGTCAAAGAAGAATGTGCGTTCATAAATGACCATTTAACACGCGCGTCGGTATTTGTATGTCGGTTTGAATAAAAGGCTGTCAGCCTTTTATTGACTACAACAATATTTCCGATACGTCTGAGAGTTTAACTGAGCATGTGCGCTGTCTTTCAAGTGAACATAGGATGAGCAATTCTTACCATTTCAGTTTGTTGACATTTTTTCCGCGATGTTTTCGGTTTTGACAGATCCGAGTTGTGAAAATAACGAATAATTTCTGAGGCCGAAATCGGCAGGTTTGGTTAATCTTGAAATGTGCATTTTGAGTAAACTAGCGGGATATTTTGTAAATATTTTACAGGGCTTTCATTAATTGATTTAGGCATTAAAATGATACCAATTTGATTGCTATTCGAGACGCTTCAGTTCCAGGGCATGCCCCTTTAAGTCAATTCCTAAAATGTTCTTGTAAACATAACGCTCATTTTCACAACACTGTCAAACGGTTTGGACAAAAAAGTAAACGATCTTGTAGAGGGCCTTCAGTGACAAAGGTCTGAACCGGAGGTGGCTCTTTATGCAATGATTTGCAACAGTTGCAATGTGGTCTCACAGAAAACAATAAATGAAGCACTTACATGGTGTTTCCCTAGTTCGAATGACAGAAAATGTGCTTGTCACGATAACTTTGTGACGTCGCTAGGTCAAATGGATTCCCCACACTGTAGTTGTTTGATAATTATTAAAAGTTGACTGTAAAATCGGTAAACATAATTATGCCATCAGCGATCATACTTGAAGACAGTTCGCTACATTTTTCACATAGACATATAGGCAAAATGACAACTGATCAAACTTTGCATGATCATAGCACATGATAGCAGAAACATTTTGAGCGAAAGACATTGGGGGTCACTGATCTCGTTTTTGAGTTATCTGCACTTGAATTTGATTTTGTTACTTATTTTAGGTCATTTCAAGGGCAGATAATTCACCATACAGGAAAGCAAGACCATATCTATTTTCATTTTTTTGTAGCCGACTTCTTTTCAAGTTATTTTGCCTACATGTCTATGAAAAAAATGTAGCGAACTGTAGTAAACGTCTCTATGGTTTATAACTTATGGTTTATATTATCAATAAAATTGTGCATTTGTTGACCTCACACGCATATTTGTGTGTATTTTTCAGATTTCATAGAGGGTCGTCTGTCAAGAAAATCACACATTACAGGCGTTTTCCCTTCTTCTTTGAGCTCTCACTCAGATACCCATCACAAGGGGCGGGGCCATCTCAACTCTGACGTCACATATGACATCGGCGAATCACAACATGACAATCAAAATGGTGTGGTCGATAATGAAAAACGAAACCAAGACTCAAAACCGCATCTACGAGCCGATGGTAAGAGTTGAACAAATTCTTTGTATTCTGTAGCCAGGTTTTCGACAAAAACCATGCATGGTTATTTGGTTGGGCTAATTCTCGGTCTGTCGGGTATCGACATTAATTAATTTATTATCGATACTTTTATTTGAGATTAACCGATTGCTGCTAAACTTGGTATCATAAACAACTCGTTGCGGAGATCGAGCTTCGGTTTTACTTCGGGTTCTGGAGTCCAGGTCAAGATCATTAAAAAAACCTTTTCGCTCAATAATCTCTTGAAATCTAGCTATGCTGTCATTGTCGCGTTTCTTACTTTTCCTTTGGTGTTTTGTATTTCAATACTGTAGTGGTTTTGTATTGGCGTGTGCTGTAATTGTTATTGTATTACCTGTGGTAAGATCATGGTATGCTTTGCGTGTAGCCATTCCTTAAAATATGTTTTTATTTATTGTAAAATATCTACTAAATCATACAAATGTCTACAGATGTTGATATGCTGAGAGTTCAGTGAGCTGCCAAATCAACTCAGTTGGCTTTTTATTGTTTGTTTGTTTCTTTGAGTTTACGCCTTTCAACAGTCAGAGTCATATGAGGCGAACAGTTCACCTAACCATAGTTCCTGAGAAGATCCAGTAGTCCTATTAGACTCCCATCTTCCGTAGGCTACTGCCTTGGCTCTTATGATAATTCAGCAAACATTCGGGAATTCTTGGCTTTTTCCGGATCAACGAAGCACAATGTACTGAATGCAAAACAAGTGTACGTCATAAATACAAAAAAGTACAACAATTTTTAGTTTACACTGCTATTTTGACGCCAGTGAAATGTACTGTTTTAATGTACCAGGTACGCATTCTGCTGGAGCGAACTGTAAACGGAAACAGCGACGTTACCGAACTACTTTTACGAGTTTCCAATTGGATGAGCTTGAGAGGGCGTTCCAGAGAACTCATTACCCTGATGTATTCTTACGCGAAGAAATGGCAATGAAAATAAACCTTACAGAGGCCCGCGTTCAGGTTATTCTTACCTTTGCTTTCATTTGTTTTGTCATACACATTATGCTCACCCGAAACAATGTTTGCCAGTTCACGAACATGTTAGTTCTCGAACAACAGGTGTTTTTTTTATTTTTGAAAAGTTCTTACTAGGCGAATGAGAAGCATTGAAGTACGTGTGATATTTTGATTTAAATAAAATTGTATTCATTTCATACCTTATTACCGAGTTTTCAATAAGTAACTGTGAATTCGGATCAATTTAGGTGAATGTTCTAATAACGCAATGTTTAAACAAATTCGTCGATGAGAGCATATGAGGTGTTACATTATAAAGTAGTTCCATTTATATGTGTCAGACAGTTGCCCATGTCTGGATCTTTCGCCAATCTTTATTGCGGCTCTTCCGCATGCCATATCACGAATTGAGAAAGTATGTCTCCATTTACTTAGCTTACTATTAAATGTAGTTATACGCCTGTTTAGTCTGGGTTTTTACAATGGAACAAGTGGTACTGTATTGGTCACGTGTCTTGGTACCATCAGTATGATGTGGCGGAACAGCACATAAACATTGTTCGTTGAATTTCCAACATACCTGAACAGTTTTATGGCATAAACAAAAAGAAATGATACAGATGCTTGATATTTTCCATGCTTACATTGTTTAGGTATGGTTTCAAAACAGGCGAGCAAAATGGAGAAAACAACAGAAGATTATAGACAAGAATGTGACGATACAACAAGGTAAAATAGTTCAGTTCTTTAATTTATTTCCATATTTGGATTTATCTTCCAAATCACATTTTTCGTTTATCTATAATAGGTAAACTCAGCATTGCCTTTTATATTTATCTTGGCTTAGAATTCCATTTAGTCTCTGCTACGTCGTAATTACCAATACCGGCATGTTCCTACCAAATACGTATATAATTATCATAACGTGTTTTGGTAAGTTGCCTTCTTGCTAGTTAAAAGTATAGCATGACATAATTCTAACATGCATAAGCCTAGATTGACATCAAGCTCATGCAATATCTTATGGGGCGCTGATCATACATGTATATATATCAAGAAACCGACATGTTACAAAGGTCGAACGTCGTAGTCATTGGAACAGCACATTATGAACATTAAAGTTCCTGTATCAATCTGTAAATGGTTAGAAACGCGTTTGTTACTTTAAAGTTTGCAATTTTCATATACTATGATAGTTGTTTAAATAGTAATAGTCAGTCTTCTATTGATATCATATTTCTGTTGATGTTTTAAGTGGTGTTCGGGTGCTTTTAAAATGTATAATTGAAATAATTATCATAAACGACATCTGGACATAACGTTCACACGTGTAATCTTTTTTATCTTGTCTTTTTTCAGCCCTGCACATTCAGACACGCCCCTCACCATTCACCGGAAGTGAGCATCTGTCTACAATGACGTCATTCCCGAATATGCCTCTTTCGTATTTTCAAAACAGCTCGAACGTAGATTGGCCACCTCAGTCATACAGCAACACATTTAATTCATCGATGGCGTCGTATTTATCTAACGAAGAGAAACCTGGAAATGGTGTTGTAAAATGTTAGCGTTTGCTTTGAAAATATTCGAATGCCTTCGGATTTTAATGCCATACCTACTCAAGTGCATACATGTACTAATCTCCCAAAATCAATCGTGGTGGTCTCCCTTTTATATTACAAGCTTACAAAACACTCCTACTATACGATACCCAAATCGGTCAGGAAAAACTGTAAAGTGTGTATATTTAGTAGTGTTTCGTGTTAGTTAGTCAATCGAATGGCAATCGGTATTTCTGTTTTTATACAAAATGTACGTGTTGCTTTTTTACCTTTCTGCCAGCTGCCATTCATAAAACTGCAAATAAATGACTCGTAACAAAATCCTGGTTTCCGCTGACCCGACCGACTCTGTTTTTCAGTTGACCCCAGAATTGTTGCAGTCTCAGTCAATTTTTTTTTCTTTTCGATATTTATTTCTGTAACTAACACAAACTGCATTTTTTTGAACGACCTACTGATCATAATTTTCAAACAACGTTATGATTAGTCAATGACAAAGTTATGTATAAGAAAGATAACTATGTCAATAACTAATCATATCTTTTAACACAGTTGTTTCCCTTGAGTAGAATAAAACTGCACAGAAAAAAAGAACATAAAACAACAGTATTCAATGGATTGGAAAATTAAATAAAGTTTAGCTGACTGTTTGATGTATTTATTTCGTGCTGTGTCATAGACTAACAGCAAAAACGTAATACATCGACTGCTTGTAAAAAGTTGGTCCAGTTCAGGAGTGTTGAGTGCGGGTTCGTTGCCCAGACGAGACGCTTGTTTCGTAGGTGTCAATGTAACTGAAGTCAAAACATTCCAATGTATGTTATTTCATATCACTGTATAACACTTAATGTTGGGAAATTGTCTACGTTATAAGGGAAAACTTGTTTCCTCTGATAAATATAAAATACGGGGCTAAAATAAACGTCAATACCACAACCGTCTTCATTTTAATATTAAAAGTAAATCTCAAGTACCGACAGACTCTTGTTAGAGTAGCACATGCCTTTAAGAATTTACGTATTTGACACTAATTCGAAAAAAATCTACACCAAGTGATTGAACCAAGGGATTACAACATTTTACAGAAAAACACTATTAACCAAATGACGAAATAATGACCAGACCTAATGGTATTGTAATTTGTCACCGTTTGGCCGAGATTTTGATAACACATGAAAAAAAAACACGTAAGGAGTGATATGCCTCGTCTTTATCGTACATGTACTAGTATTTGATATGTAACCGAATTCGCGTTGATGGATATAGCTAATGTATTCTAATGAACGAAGAAGTACAGAAACTCACGTTCATTTATATTATATAATATTGTCCCGGTTCTTTGTGAACTGATCTAGTGTTGAGAGTATCATCAGTTATATCAGGAAATGGAAAATATTGACGGAATTAGTATCACCGAATCTCCGAAAATACCATATTTACGAATGCCCTGAACTGTCACGGAAAGATTAAATCCGTCTTCGGTAAACATGCCAACTTTCCGTCTTGACTTGATACTTATTCTGTTTAGTATGTATATTTTACTCAACATATCACGCTATACCTCGTGAACAATTCTGGCTCACATTTGAATAACGATAATCAATTTTGTAAAGATGTCACTCACACTGTGTATACGGGATAGAATATAGACCAGAAGAATGTACATGTACTCGTATAATTACAAAATGATGAACTATAAGACGTATAGTTATTTTATCGCATGTTCATAATATAATTGTAAAACGGAACACGTAATTAGGACTTACTCCAAAACAATCAATTCTTATTTCGTTTTATTTCTTTCGTCACGAAATTGCTTCAACGATTTACATGCATGGGTAATGCAGGCGTCACACTGTCCCGAAATTGACAGCCGATGGCCACACGAATATGGAATTTTGAACTTCGCGCGAACATGGCCCCGATCCTAGTCAAGAGCCAAATCAACAGCCGAATCAAGTACGATGTCTTACGAAGATCACACGATGGCACCCGAACCACACACGAAGGCAGAACGAAGATGTGAATTATTATATAGAACTCCGTCCATTTTAAAAAGGGATTGTCCACTGAATCCCATTTAAAATGGCCATTTTCAGCAAATTTTGCTGAAAATATGCATGTATTTTTCAATAGTTTGACTGGAAATTTGAATAAAGAGAACAAAAAAACTTGAATTTGTAGAAAATATAATTCATAAAATCTGTTATTTTAATATAAATATACATAAAATATTAACATATATTTATGAAATGTTCCGCTGGCGGAACATTTCATTCAAACATATATATACATTATTCTAATGAATCACACAAAATAAAATTGTTCTGCCGGCGGAACATTTTTCAAGAAACTGTTCAAGTTGCATATGACATATATTTTGAAATGTGAATGTTCTGCCGGCGGAACATTTCTTCAAGAAACTGTAAAGTTGCACATGAAACATATCAAAATGCTGATCTTGAGATGTGAATGTTCTGCCGGCGGAACATTTTCTCAAGAAACTGTAAAGTTGAACAAGAAATATATCAAAATACAGATTTTGAGATGTGACTGTTCCGCTGGCGGAACATTTTCTCAAGAAACTATAAAGTTGCCCAAGAAATGTATCAACTCAAAATACAGTTTTTGTGAAGAAAACGTTCCGCCAGCGGAACATCTCTTCTAATACCTAATGAATCTTCAGAAAATAATTGTTCTGTCGGCGGAACATTTTCTCAAGAAACTGTAAAGTTGCATATGAAACATATCAAAATACAGATTTTGAGATGTGAATGTTCTGCCGGCGGAACATTTTCTAAAGAAACTGTAAAGTTGCACAAGAAATGCATCAATTCAAAATACAATTTTTTTGTGAGGGAAATGTTCCGCCGGCGGAACATCTCTTCTAAAACTTATGAATCTTCAGAAAATAATTGTTCTGCCGGCGGAACATTTTCTCAAGAAACTGCAAAATTGCGCAAGAAATTCATCAAAAAACAGGTTTTGTGATGTGAATGTTCCGCTGGCGAAACATTTTCTCAAGAAATTGTAAAGTTGCACAAGAAATGTATCAATTCAAAATTTATACAGTTTTTGTGAGGAAAATGTTCCGCCGGCGGAACATCTCTTCTAAAATTTATGAATCTTCAGAATATAATTGTTCTGCCGGCGGAACATTTTCTCAAGAGACTGCAAAATTGCATAGGAAATTTATCAAAAAACAGGTTTTGTGATGTGAATGTTCCGCCAGCGGAACATTCTCTCAAGAAACTGTTCCAAAAGTCTCACAAGGAATGAATCAATTAAAAGAACAGTTTTTGTGAGGAAAATGTTCCGTCGGCGGAACATCTCTTCTAATACCTAATTAATGAACTTTCAGTATATAATTGTTCTGCCGGCAGAACATTTTCTCATGAAACTGTAAAGTTGGACTAGAAATATATCAAAATACAGTTTTTGTGATGTGAATGTTCCGTCGGTTGTAAATGTTCCTCTGGCAGAACATTTTCTCAAGAAACTAAAGACGAACAAGAAATATTGATAGTTAATATATATCAGTGTTCTGCCGGCAGAACATTAAGATTAGTATTACAAGTCATGCTGATCATCATTATCAGATATTTTCAATTATATATATCAAAATATAGCCGATGTAATGTGAATGTTCCGCTGGCAGAACTTACATATTCCTTGGATAAGTAAACCAAACAAGAAAGAGATTTTAAAAAAACAAGCTTAAAGTCAGTATTGCATGCAGTCCCCTGCCAGCACATATCATTGGAATGTTAGCTGATGTTTATACAGCACCATCTGTCTAGATTTTTTAATGATGATAATTAAGTTATCATCCAGAAACCAAATTTCAGTGACCTAGATATTTGACCTATTGACCCAAATGTAATCCTACTCTAGGTTATCCCCTAAGCTATCCATACACCAAATTTTCATTGAAAATCATCACCCCTAACTGAAGTTATCATACGGAAACCAAATTTCTATTTCTAGTAACTGTAACCTAGATGTTTGACCTATTGACCTCAAATGCAATCCAACTCTAGGTTATATCCTGAGCTATCCATATACTAACTTTCATTGAAATATGTCACCCCTAACTGATGTTATCATCCGGAAATCAATATCTATTTTTAGTAGCAGTGATCTAGATATTTGACCTATTGACCCCAAATGCAATCCCACTTTAGATAATCCCCTAAGCTATTTATACACAAACTTTCATTGAAAACAGTCACCAGTGACCTAGATGTTTGACCTATTGACCCCAAATGCAATCCAACTCTAGGTTATCACCTACGCTATCCATACATCAAATTTCATTGAAATCCGTCACCCCTAACTGAAGTAATCATCAGGAAACCAAATTTCTATTTTTAGTAATAGTGACCTAGATGTTTGACCTATTGATCTCAAATGCAATCCCACCCTAGGTTATCCCCCAAGCTATCCATACACCAACTTACATTGAAATCCATCACCCCTAACTGAATTTATCATCCGGAAACCAATTTTCTATTTTTAGTAACAATGACCTAGATATCTGACCTATTGACCCCAAATGCAATCCCACTCTAGGTTATCCCCTAAGCAATCCATACACCAATTTTCATTGAAATCCATCACCCCTAACTGAATTTATCATCCGGAAACCAATTTTCTATTTTTAGTAACAATGACCTAGATATCTGACCTATTGACCCCAAATGCAATCCCACTCTAGGTTATCCCCTAAGCAATCCATACACCAATTTTCATTGAAATCCCTCAATTCTAACTGAAGTTACCGCAAGGAAACCACTTCGGACAGACAGACGGACGGACGACAACAAACACTATAGTCCCCTCCGGTATGTCAGGGGACTAATACACTTATGTCAGTGCTCCACCGGCGGAACATTTCTTTTAGGATACCATGCTGATAAACATTATCTGATATTTTCAATAACTTGTCTGCTTCATTCAGCTTCTCATAGAACACTTTCCTGTCACTGAACACTTCCCTCTCACAGAACTTAAACTGACTCAGACTGTGGAGTTTTAAAAAATGTGCTGATATTTTTAATTTGTTCCAACAGTCTGTTTGCTTTATGTCTGGAATTACAATACCAGGAGTCCAAGTTGGTTTATCTTTGAAGAATTAATTCCATTGTCCAATATCCATGACTTATATGCTTTCCTTTGAAAATGACACAAACATTTTTACCACATTTTGTACTTTGTAATGTAGGGGTTGTGTCACATAAGAAATTTTCACAAAAAATGGTCCTAGCCACTTGGAAATTGCCACTATAGAAAGCAATTTCTGTGGGTTTTTTTACATCAGCTTTTTGTTAATTTTCCACTGATGTGACTGAATGCTGCATCAACGTCTTCATGAGTATGACCAATCATCAGGAAGGATATGTGCACCTGCAATGTCAAAATAAATGTTGACATTAATATAAAATAATAAGATGAAAGAATGCACAATTTTAATAATCTACTTGTGCATGTAATGGGTGAATACTGATCTTTCTGTAGATATAAATCTAAGCATTTTGTTTCCCTAAAACTGCATGCATTTAAGTCATCTTTTGATCTACATTGAGACAAAAATTATGAATTGATTATTCATGCATGTTTAAATAGTATAATACAACCATCATTGTTTTTGTAAGAATTTTCAAAACTGAGAGCAGTATAAACAAAAACTGCAATATTTTAAGTATAAACTCATTATATCAAGACCAACAATTGTAAATTTATAAGCAATGTAATCATGATGATGCATTAATACTTAATTAAGTATAAACATCAAAAACAGAATTCATCAGAACTAATAAAGTTAACAAATTAAGCTCTGTCTGAATATTCACTTAAATGGTAACAGGTATATGTAACGTAAAACTATCATGGAATAGGCATTGTGATTAAATAGGTTTTCAAGCAATTTGCCCTGTTGAACTAGTTTTTGACCCCAGATGACCATTATCAAAGTTGTCTAAGATATCATTAAAATAAACATTTTGACAGTTTCATGAAGATCCAGTGATTTCTAGAGCTAGTGTTCACAAGGTTTTCCGTCCATTTGCCCTGGTGATCTAGTTTTTTACTCTAAATAGCCCATTATCAAACCTCCAAAATTTTGTCAATATTAACATTCTGACCCAGTTTTGTACAAAGTTAACTAAAATGTGGCCCCTAGTGTGTTCACAAGGTAAAAGTTGATATATATCAAAAGCTGATGGAAAGTTTCGAGTCTGTATTATAAAGTCAGTTGTCATCAAGGTTTACCAGTGATTTGATCTTGTAACCTAGTCTCAGACCCAAGATGACTCATGTTCAGTCTTGTCTAAGATATCACTACTTAAGACGAACTCTGAGTGAATAAAAACTGTGACATCTAGACTGTTAACAAGGCTTTCCTAAGAATTGTCCTGGTGACCTAATTGTTGACCCTCCATGTCCTGACTTGTTCATTATATTGTTAAGACAAACATTCTGACAAAGTTTGGTTAATATGATCAAACTAAAACTGTGACATCTAGAGTGTTAAGATTTTCCTAAGATTTGACCAGGTGACCTAGTTTTTTACCCAATATGACCCATTATCGAACTTGTCCAAGATACTAGTAAAGCAAACATTCTGACAAAGTTTGATGAAGATCCAATCAAAACAGTGACCTATAGAGTCAGTGTTCACAATGTTGTCATTGAATCAAACTTTTACCCCCAAATGATCTATGTTGAAACTTGTCCAAAATTTTGTCAATACGAACATTCTGACCCAGTTTTGCAAAGGTTTAACTAAAATGTGGCCTCTAGTGTGTTCACAAAAATTGACCTGGTGCCCTAATTTATGACCCTAGATGACCCATGTTCGAGCTTCTCCAAGATATCATTGAGTTGAACATTCTGAATAAGTTTGATGGAGATCAAATCAAAACTATGACCCCTAGATTGTTAACAACCCAATTGTTGACGCCTGACACTGGACATTGATTAATACTAATAGCTCTCCGGTGCACTTTGTGCTCATGTGAGCTAAAAATATAAACAAAACAAATCAAATTGTTGATAGACAATTAACTGAAAGCAACACAGCTCAGAGCTCTATGTTAACTAAATCTTTGTACCATTGTCCACTTTAAAAATATTGTTTGAAGTGATTGAAGCTTGTTATTTCTAAGGTACAAAAAGTAATTTAATTTGACATCTTAAAAATACCTGCTACCGAATAATTCTATAAAGTAACAAGATAATCTACATGATGTCTAATCAAACAATATTCACTTATCAGTTTTAATCAACTTAAGGTATAAATACAAACTCACATTGATCCATCTCATCTATGGTAAGAATATAACTGACATGAACTTGTCAGACTGTATCCGACTCATGTCACGCAAACTGTAGTTGTATTTCCTTTCCATTCTGTAAAAACAAAAATGTATCATTAAAAATACACCTTCCACAAATTAACAGAATCACAGTCAAAACACTCTTAGGCCACACCAATTTAATAACTTGTTCATCGGATTTTTTTTCTGAAGAGAGCAAGCAAGCGAGCGAAAAAATTTTTTCAATATTATTTTTTATTTTTCCAATTTGACCAAGCGAGCGAAAGCAATTTTTTAATATTATTTTTTATTTTCCTTCTTTCGAACAAGCGAGCGAACAAGCGAATAAAAATCTAAAAAGCTTTTCTATTTCAAACAAGCATGTGATCAAGTAATTAAATAAAGAATCTATATTTTTTAATTTTATAAGTTTCAATAACCCTTAGGTTTACTAGTGAAAACACTTTTAATGTCTTTATTCTATTCTTATTAATATGAAAATTGATAAATCACCCATAAAGAAAGTTAAACACACACAAAATATATTAAACTTACAGAACAATATATATATATACATTGTATACCATATTCTTCAAGAATTTCTTGTTACAGTTACTAAAATTAAATAGAACCACGTAATTAATTTATAGTGTAAACTGGATCTATCACTGGAATGACACGGTACACAACTTGGACACAAGATATAAATGTTAAATTTTGGAGACATTTTATAAAAGAATTTACCCTTAATCCCCATATAAACAAGAACTATTAGTGAAGGATAGATCGACCCTCATCAAATATGCTAAGTTGTCTTCAGTATACTTAAATCGAAAGAAATAACAATAATCTGCATGTATGTGCCTTAAAATTATGTGTCAAATTTTAAATATTGAACTTAAAATTTTTCTTTGCATGTTGATTTGACTACTAATAACCGATGTCAACATACTTCAGCCACTCCGTGTTCAACTACCGTCAAAACAGTTCTATTCTAAATCGTTCTTTAATATTGGGTTCCGTGGGTTAACGAAAGTTGGTTTAAGTTTAACTTGCCTACGTTTCGTTGTCGTGCCAGCTAATTTAAACTTGTAAACTCAGATTGTTTGCAAAACAAATTTTCGAAAATAGGCGATTTTTACCATGACACCGGCAGTTATCCACTTAGTTTCGTTTTCCAAACGGGTTTCAATGGATGCTTTTCCACACAAATCATATATACAGTTTTTGATGGACTGTGCAGGAGTGGGCCAAATCGAAAGTGTCTCGCCGTCACAAATAGTCTAATAAGTTGGACTAGGCCACAAGCACTATTATTTTGGGAACCAACGTCACCTATTTCTCGCTACTTTTCGCTATATTTTCTATGGTCTTACCTACGATAATCAAAGTGTTTCTGATTTTCTATGATATTGCGTGCAGTTGACATTCTTCTTATGTTTAAACATTCGGAATTAACCGAATAAATTCCGTTTAAAAAATCAGCTACGATATCATACTATCTCGGTATCACAAAGAGGGCCGCATATTCAATGGGGCTACACCGCAGAATACAATTTTGTAGTGATAAAATCCGGGACACCGTACCGTTTCAGATTTTTTGATGTGAGCGAGCGGTCGGAAGCAAAAAACAAAAAAATAATATTATTTTGATAAAAAGCAAGCGGCAAATCCGATGAACAAGTTATCAAATTGGTGTGGCCTTAACAAGAAAAACTATAACGAAACGTCACGAATTACAAGAAGCATTGGTTTAAGTTGTTTGTATTAAGTTGCTTTTTTCTTAAAGGATATTGAGCGTCTACTTTATCCATTCCTCCATTATCATGATTATGGAGAGTATAACATATTTACAAGTTATAGATAATACACATATTTTGACAAACACAAGTATTTGACAAATGAATACATTCATGTATATAGTTCACATATACATGGTATTACCATAAAAATTTCAAAATTGGAATAGCACATATTTTTTTCAATTTCTAACAAAACACTGAAGAAATTACCCATCCCAAGGGTATGGGTCATGTTCCAAAAATACTGGGGGGAAAACCTGACACAAGATGGGAGACTTAATGCCTGGAACTTGCTTTCAAGAGAGATTCTTCAAATTTGCTACCCCACCCACTATTTTTTGTAAGTTAATACATAATATAGGAATGAAATAGCAGCCAATTCATTTTTATATAAAATTATCTGCACAAAATGTTTCAATGACAAGGTCATAGGGATCGGATTCCTTCACAATATTTCTTACCTCGGATCTTGTTGAAATATTTCGGGCCGAGTCAGTGTCAAAATGTATTGCTACCTATGTTAATAAGTTGCTGATAATTATTCATTTGATGGGACCCATTAACTAATGAATTGTCAACGATTTAAAAGTTCATAAGCTTCGATTGACTTCGAGTTTTAAGCTAAATATTACTCGAATTTTCGTTCTGCAATACATTGGGAAACACTTTTTTCCATAGATCACTAGCCATAGACGACCGGTCACACACCACTAACATTCACTCTGGTGTTCATCTCGTTAGAGTTACGTCCCTTCAAACCGTCTGCAAAATGTCGGAACAAACTTTTAATTTCGATTCTCTTCAGTGCGCGTTGGCCAAATTACGGGAACATGAGTTGCAGACCAACACACGGTTTTGTGTATTTACATCAACCAAAGATTTCGGCAGTACTAGTAGGTTTCCATGATGGTCGTTTAATTATTAAATTCTTTTTGACCAAACACACGTGCTATCGACTTCATTTGGCATCATTGACCCACTCCAAAATACCGAACATGTAGCAAGTTCCATCCTGCTGTTTTGTATCTGTATTTGTACATTTTTGTGAAGAAAGGATCTGTATTTGTACATTTTTGTGAAGAAAGGTTCAAAAGTGGATGTGTGAAATGTTATCAGGCTGTAATAAGTGGAGGAAAATAATTATCTACCAAATCAGCTAATCTGGCCTTACATCATGCTTTACATCATGACTCGAATTAATATAATTTTATCTGAATTGAACTATTGGTATTAATATAGTCAGTACCCCGTTTACCAGTGTTATCCAAATAACGGTGCATCTTATCAATATCCATTTAATAATATACACTCTGTTATACACATATAACTTACCATGCATTAATTTAGTTTTGTATTAAAAGATACATTAAAAAAAAAAATTATTCAATAAAAATAATGTAGCTTTAACTAACATCAGAAATTTTTTACATGAACTAATTGGACTGCAGGGATAAGTGGTGTCTACTGATTATTATGAGTCATTATTTTGTGACTCAGTTCAATCCTGGTATTAGCAACTTAGAAATGCATCATAATGCTGTGAAATAGAACCGAAATTCCCTATAGCTAATAGAAAGTATTTGCCAACTAAGAGCGCAATTTATTACTGACACACTTTCTTCGCAGTTCAAACGAACAAACTGCTGTGAAATGAAAATCTGATGTGAACAAGTTATTGATCAACACTAGTTTCAAATGTCTTTGGTCAAACCCTACTCTATCTATACTTCTTAACAAACATGTGTGACAGTGTCCCTTCACTTCAGTGTGTCTGTCTTAGACTGCTGTGCAGAAAGACAAGCACTTATGTACATATATAAGTGTATACAAGTCCTTGATAAAGAGAAAATCCATTAAAACGATAAATCATGTGCAAATGGTTTGTTCACTATAACAGCAATTATGGAATTTCTTAAAATCAAACTTTTGGTTTTAGCAATGTCAATAACATCAAAGAAACTTTGCAACTGTCTTTAACATTTCTTGTTATAAAATATCTTCACATAATTTTATTATTGCTATTGCAGGTTTGATGAAGGCCAAACAGGTGCATTGGAAGGACAAACCATCTGTGAAAGTTGGCCGGTTGAATTTCACTGGTGTGCCTTTTATTGTATTAGGTAACAAAACATTTGACTGCCAGTTTGGGAAAGACAGGAAAAGAAAAGCCAAACAAGAAAAAAAAGAGGCAAAGGTTTGTGTATAATTGTATATTTCATGTTTATACCTGAAATCCTGAGCTTGTCCACTATGCTTCAAGCCAATAATGGACCATACATTTGTATCCTCTTGATTTTACATGAATCTCACTAAAGATTTCCAATAGTATTTGAACAAAAGAAATGGACCAAACATGCCTGTATATTTTATTCTGTAAATATACTTGCGTGATGTAATCTTGATCAACAAATTTTGGTATAGATCTTGACACTTAGGTAACTTTCATTCATTTTCCAAATGGATTGAACAGTTGCAGTCAGACTTGAAATCTTGTCATTCAATTTGTCTTCCCACCTAAAAATATAATCAATCTTATTTAAGATTAATTTCTGATGAACTGTCTTACTACAAACAATTGAACATAATTTTGAAACTTGAATGTAGAAGTTCTTTTTATTTTTTCAGGTTGACAATGACCATTGTCAATATGTAAGAGGGAAGAAGTTTCTGTTGACAGATTCTAAAAAATTTGGCTGTCCCGCTCGTTGTGTTTTTCGGGAAATTTGTAGATTTCCTTCATACAAGGTAATTATTTTGCATGAATTAACTTACATGTATCAGTGAAGCTAGGTAAATTTTCATTCTAAATTTATAATTGAGATCATTGCAATTGATTCCTTATCCTTATTCCTTCCAGAACACTTCAGAAAATGCTCAAACTTTTCTCAATTCAAATCTCTCATCCTCTTATGGAATGGTGAGCTTGTAAATGTAAAAGTTGTACTGTTATGGGAGTGTCATAGTGACATGGAGCAGCATAAAAATGCATGTACGCTTAATTTTGTGTATTATATAAGAATCTTTTTCCTGTTGCTATGCTTTTTTTTTTTATTGCTTGCTATTGATATGTTTAAGCTGCTACTCAGTAAATGTTGCTTGCTTACTATTGTCCTGTTATATCATGTCAATGTATGCTTGTGTTATATGTGATATATACTTTGTTGTTTTATGTTGCATGAAAATTTGTAAAATCTGTTGAAACTGCTTAAATTACACTTTATCTTTCAGCTTTTTTACGCTTGTTATACATATTTATCATGTTTTATAGTCGGTTGTACAAGCTCGTATGAGCTTATGTTTATGTTACCTATCTTGCCGACTTTAAATAAAACTTATCTTATCAAATATTAGTTGTTGCCTCCACTGGCAGGCAAATAACCTTGTCAGTCTTTCTGATTTATGTACAAATCTGAACTTTGTTGTGGTAAAGAAGTTGAATGGCCTTGGTTGTATTATATAAAATCAAAACTTCACAAAGGAAATTCCATTATCTGAGTTAAGCAGACATGCATTCATCTAATATTTATAGATGCTGACTTGACCATGTACTCGACAATTTGCTTCCAAGAGTGTGTCCACAAAGAAACTTGAGGAAGAATTTATTTACAAAATATTTAAATCTATTTATTTTAACACTGTGGAAAAAGAATTATAATGGCTGAAGAAATGACATTAGTATCTAAATACAAGTATGAACCGTCATTACTAAAAACTGAACATATATCGACAGAAAAAACACCAGACAATTAAGAACAATCCATGTAAAACGTTGAAAAAGCTAAAAAAATATCAACGAAAACACAGAAGAACCTCAGAACAAAAAAAACTTAAATTATATGCATTGTAATTTAATGACAAACTATAGTAAAATTGGTTTCAAAAACAAATTTTGTGCATTATTATCCAACTTTGCATCTGACATATGCCTGATATGTCCTTCAGAAGTCTGGAAGTTGGCAGACATTGGTTGGTTGTAGGAGGAGGGTACTTCTTGTTAATGTCGACAAAAGTAACATATTTGCATGTTTTCTCCTCCCAATCTTCCTCTGTGTCGATATCTAACTTTGCATCTGTTATGTGCTTTAGACGTCGGTTGGTTGTAGGTGCATGGTACTTCTTGTAAATGTCGACCAAAGTCATCTTTTTGTGTGTTTCCTTCTTCCTCTTTGTCGATATAATATTCCCTAAAATAAACGAAACTAAGTACTAGTATACAGGATAGCATCAAAAACCAAATCAATTTGGATCAAAATTAGAGTTCATTTGAGTATTGAATTGTATTACGTTAAAACTGAAATACCTATACATCAATTTAGAGTCATCAGTGATGCAACAGTGTAATAAATGATAAAACTACAAAACTTTACCTTTCTCAAAAGAAAATAGCACGGTATTCACCAAGACAAATGCACAAACTAACAATTCAGTTTTCCAACTTTGATTCTTTCGCATCTTGTGAGTATGTGATTTCTTCATAACTAATAATTATTTATACCAGTCATAATTGTGTAAGTATTGTACAACACTGTTTTGTAATCAATCCAAACAATAATGAGTGTCTACATCTTTACCTCTATGTAACGTTATTTAATGAGTACAACAACTATCAAATAAATATAATTAAGCATAAGTATTTTAACTACCAATAATGTAACATGGGAATTGAGTTCATACGCTTTACGATAGTTGATTGTCGTCTTCCCACAGCAACTACGTACGATTGATACACGACCACCATCAACTATTATCGATATACCACCACCATCAACTACTATTGATATACCACCCACCACCATCAACTACTATTGATATACCACCCACCACCATCAACTACTATTGATATACCACCACCATATACTACTATTCATATACCACCACCATCAACAACTATTGATATACCACCACCATCAACTACTATTGATATACCATCACCATAAACTACTATTGATATACCACCACCATCAACTACTATTGATATACCATCACCATAAACTGCTATTGATATACCACCACCATCAACTGCTATTGATATACCATCACCATCAACTACTATTGATATACCATCATCATAAACTGCTATTGATATACCACCACCATCAACTGCTATTGATATACCATCACCATATACTACTATTCATATACCATCACCATAAACTGCTATTGATATACCATCACCATATACTACTATTCATATACCATCACCATCAACTGCTATTGATATACCATCACCATATACTACTATTCATATACCATCACCATAAACTGCTATTGATATACCACCACCATCAACTGCTATTGATATACCATCACCATAAACTGCTATTGATATACCACCACCATAAACTGCTATTGATATACCATCAACCACTCAATGGTTTTCACGGAAACTAAACTGTTTATGTAATTAAGCTTTAGTTGGTGATAACCAGGTTATACAAATATAGAAATATCGAGGTGAACACCCGACTTTAATTTCTAGAGATTGTAGTGGTCAGTACAAGGAGATAATTCTGTTTGTATAAGAATTTAGATATGTGAACGGATATGTTTATACATCTACAAATGTTTTTATCGTTCATTTACTGATGTATTGATTTTAAGTATCATGAATTAATGTCACATGTTAAAATGTTCTTTTGATCCCATTGCATTAAACTTACATACTGCATGTACATTATGTACAGTATCCATATTTGTGTAAAGCAGAAGCAGACTTATGTCTGATTATAGAGCTAATTTCATTAATTAAAGTACATAATAACGCTTGAAATCATGATAAAACGACTTGTGATGGCTTTGTGTGGTTTCAGAATAACTTAATTCATAGAACACATATTCATCTCATTAAGGAATTTAATGAATGATAAATTTACATAAACCTTCACTTCTATAATCTTAAATTGATTGTTGCAGGTTGAAGAAAATGATCATAGACAACAGACGTTAATAGCAGATGATCTTCTATGTAGGTTAAAAGCAGGAGAAAACATAATGTTTGAGAGATTGATGGTCGTTTGCTTACCATCACCTTCCGATCATGCTGGCCATATTGTATGTGCTGATCAAGTATGTAATTTTTCATTGTTATGGTTAGTTTCAAACGAGTTCTTAAATTCTCATATACTAGTACATATATGTGCATCTTTTATTGTTCACTAAAGAAATTGAATTTGTTTGTAGCCCTTTAATATTAATTTCCGCAGGATGCTGACGCTTATTTTGTCAGTATAGAACTTGACATTCTAAGATATAGTCTGACAAATCTTCATCTTGCAAGCAATAAGTAAGTGTGCGTATATATACTTGTTTGTATTATATATGTGCATTATTGTAGTCACATGTCCCAATGTGTTCTCTTGTGCTTTCATCGATTCAAACATTATCAATCTATCTAAGATTTTTGCATGATGATGTTTATATACATTTTTGGTATCTGAATTTTGAGTGAGGGAAATATATATCTATATAGTACAAAATCTTAGATTCGGTACTGCAATGGAATCTCGTGGACTGGAACTGAGTACAATTCAATTCTCCGAAAGGTATGGAAAGAGGCACTTCTGGCATGTTTATTTGAAAAATAGAAATCTGTTTGTACCTTACAGTTCTGTCCATGCTAACTTTCTGATAGATGAATGTCACTGAAATGCAAAATACAAAATTAATGACTGCTATGATATTTTCAGAGTTTTCTGGGTTTTTTTTACATTAAGCAAATTTATTCGTGTCTCTGTAATTATTACAATTTATTACAATATTTATCAAAGGTTATGCCCGAGCCAGTTGATCCAAGAATACCAATTAAAATCAAGCAACTTGTAGATGAAGGAATCACTGATCCTGGCTTGGTGAGGGTGCAGCTATTCCATTACGTAAAATCTATATGTGAAAGCCTGCCTCACCCTACGAACAAAAGGTTTTATCCGTGCGAGAAGACCATACGGAACCACATATATAGATCCAAAGATATTAGATTGTCAGATGACCAACAGAGGGTAGGGGCTTGGGTATGTATGATTTAATATATGTGTGAGTCTTTTCATTTTCCCCCAATTGTCTATTTTTTCTATGTGTGTGAAGTTGGCAAAATAATCGACAATGAATTATGTTAATTCTTGTACACTGAAGAAAGAAATAAATGAAAAAAAAAATCGACAATCGACATTCAATGTCTAGCTAGACAATCGATATTCATTTCGACATTCATCTCGACATTCGAAAACAGACTGTATCGCCTAAATAGTAATGAAATTCCGAATGTTGAGCTCGACAATCGACATTCATTTCGACATTTGAAAAACAGAGTATATCGCCAACATAGTAATGAAATTTTCAAATGTCTAGCTAGACAATCAACATTCATCTCGACATTCGAAAAACAGACTGTATAGCCTAAATAGTAATGAAATTTAGAATGTCTAGCTAGACAATCGACATTCATTTCGACATTCAAAGTTACGACTGTATCGTCGTCAAAGTAATGAAATACGAATGTCTAGCTAGACATCTTATTGATATTTTTTTCATGAAACATTTTGATGTATTCCAGGCATTGTATTTGCTTTTTTTAGGTAAATGAGATGAGTGAGAACACTGAAGATTTCTGGTTTTGTCGTTTGAAAAGTGAGAGTGATGAAATAATCAGCAAGTCTGTTCATGTAAGTCAGTTGCCTGTTGCTCTCATGTCGTGCAACAAATAATCTTCTATTTACAAGACAATAATTATTTGTCATGACCTATTTATACTATTGATGTGCGATAATATCAGTATAGCAGTATATTGCAATACGTTCCAAATGCAATACATACCAGTATGTATTGCGATGTTTTTAAACTAAATTGATATTCACTATTTCAAATTGTATTGTATGAGATGTAGACTAATTCGACCGGAAAACAGAAATATTTTATTTATGTTAAGGTGATGGTCGTCGTAGTCATTAAAGATCCGTTTCATAGAAGTTTAAAAAAACACACATATTGGTAAATGTTGTCGAGCGTCGAGGGCCTAAACATGTTTTGCCCGTGCACAAAATTTTCAGGGAGTATTTATTGGTTATATATACGTTAGACGACCGGATTCTTTCGCTATTCAACGTTCGTCAAACACTATCAATGACACACATTGAATACGCATGAATAACACATATTTAACGTTTGACAAAAGTTCGTATAACGTACCAAAACATAAAAAACGAAAATAAGGGCGGTGCTTATTTGTCACTGTATAATTATGTAACAATACGATATCATATTTGTTCCCTCATTTTGTCATGAATGTGATATGAGTTTAATAATAGTGTGATTTTGACTTTTACTTTGCGTTAACTGGATTTCATGTATACAGAAAATTTACCAATTAATTTGTGTACATGACATGACTGATATTGGGTACATACACTGTGCTGTTTTGCTACACTAACAGAATCATTATAAACGTGCACAGTATGATATGAGAACAAGCACATTGTATTTAGACAATTCAAGGCCACTGGGTGTAATGAAACTTTTTCGTGTTCTTTATAACAGTGTTATCCTTTTTAAGGTTATCAGTTCTGTTTTACACAGATGCTCTTAAGCTTAACTAATGATATGAACTAGATGTTTATTCCTATTTCAGTATGGAGCCAAATTTCTATTTGTGTTCCAATCCAAAGAGCAAAAGCGGATGCTTTCTAGATATGGTGGCACTGTATTCTTGGATGCCACATACAAAACAACAATATATGATTTACCTTTGTTTTTCGTTGCTGTAAAGACAAATGTTGACTACCAGATTGTGGGAGCATTCATTACAGAAGATGAAACAACTGCGTCAATTGAAGAAGCTCTCAGTGTTATGAAGAATGAATGTTTCGGATTTTCACCCCCATTTTTCATGACAGATTTTGACGAAAGCGAAATTTCTGCCATTGAGTCAGTTTTTCAAGGTTGCTAACTTTATACTTTGTGTCTTTATTAGCTCCACAATCATCCTATAAAAAGCAAATTCAGTTTTAAATAAAATGTTAACACTTTTCTTGGCAATTCGAAAATGAATGAATTGTCCCTTTTTCTGATTTTCTTTTGGAAAGTCGAAACATCACAGTTGTTGTATTAGTCATTATTTTGATACGTATATCATTAAGTGTAAATTTTGCAATATATTCATGAAACCTGCACTCTAAGTAGCAAACGTCAAATAATTATTACATAAACGTTTTACTTCAGAATATTTTCTTATATAGATAATATTTATTTTGTGTTTTGAGGCGTATTTTTTAAATTGTTTCAGGATCAAGGGTTCTGATTTGCGACTTTCATAGGAGTCAGGCTTGGGAAAGGTGGTTAAGTAAGACAGAAAATGCTATGGGTCAAAAGGAACAATTAATGAACATGTTGAGAAAAATCGCCATAGCAGCATCTGAAGAAGATTTAAAAGTTTCTATGGATTCGATGAAAAAATCCCCAGAGTGGGAAAGTAATTTAAAATTCAGAAATTACTTCAACAGAACATGGTATCCTCATCATCAGGTATTATATAAAATTCTATTCTTTCAAAATGAATTCAGCATGAAAATAATGAACATAAATGATGATCAGTATTGCTACAGTGAATTACATAAACTATACATTTTTCTAAACTCTTTGATAAGAAGACAACTTTCAAATTTCTACTTGTAAGATATACTCATTATGATTGTTTACCCGATGTTGCAAATTTCAAAGGCTTCTTAGTCAGTTAGTTATATGGCCTCCCAGTACTTTGATTAAACATTACTACAAGCTATTAACTGTTCGAATACTGTAAATTCCTAATGAAAACCTGTTTGTTAAGACAACTTCATTATATTATTTTTTGTACAGCGTTGGGTAAGAACTTTTAGAAAAGGAGAAATGGACGTTGTGGCCAGTACAAACAATGGCATAGAGTCCCAGCACAAAATTTTCAAAACCTCCTATCTTCATCGCAAGACCAATAATGGTCTTTTAGCAATGTTGAAAGTTCTAGTGAAAGACTTTTTTCCAGCCCGGTACAGTAGGTATGTAATGTTGTATGAATTTTATCTATCTGTATACTGTATACGTGAACATTTTGGAAATTTTGGAATTAACTGTTTGTTAACAAAAGGTGCTAAACGTGGACTAAGAGCATTGAAAATGTAGAAGGAAGGTGTGAAAAAAATGAAAATGGTCATGAACAAAGAGCATTTATACAATATAAATATTCAATACAATGTATGGATTAATAATTCTAGCGGGCGACGGATAATGCATGATTTTATTTTGGCGGATTATTAAAAAATCGCCAATTATTGACTAAATACCACTCTCCACATACAGTACAATCTCTCCAGAGCGGCCCTCTGTAGAGCAACAACCTCTCTATAACAACAACTTCAAAATGTCCCTAAGCTGATATCTACTGTAAGAAAATAAAAAACTCTGTAGAGTAACAACCTCTAAATAACGGCCAATATTTGCATAATAATTCTCCGGATATTTTCTTAGTATATTTGGTATATTATTGATATGATATTTCTGCATTAGTTAATGTATTGTTTTGTAAATATTGTATGTATCACCATGTAATGTAAATAGTTTGAGGCCCACATGGAAGCTAGATTGGTTTCACACGAATGAGCAGTCTGTTGAAATAAATTCATTATTATCATAGTTCATAGAGAAAGTACTACTCAGAAACATTGTTTGGTTTGTAAGCAAATATGTTTTATTTGATTGTATCCATAATATACATGTATGTACTATTTGTATGATCAATCATTGTTGACAAACAACATGTTAGTAAAGGGAATAAAATGTCTAAATGAATATTGCAATTACTTTTATAAATCAGGTACATGGACTTGAATATGGTTTGCTCTGGAAATTTTCGTAAATTTTCATCTGCTGTCCCAGAAATCCTGCACAAGCGCCCTAAGAAATTTGTCAAGCATTGTATGGAAAAAATGGAAGAAGCCAAAGATAAGAGGTAATATTTTACCATTCTGATTTTAAACTAAACTTAAACTGCAAGAGGTGATATAATATACATGTATTGTAATTTATTTCATACCTTTTGATGTGCTTTAGGGTTATCATAATGCACCATGTCATTGCATTTTGTATTCTTTGTATAATTTTTCTACTTAATGAAGATTGTAAAACAGACTTATTATAATAAACACTTTGTCCCACTGATCTTATTACTTCTCATCCCACAGACTTATTATTTTCTTATGAAGGTGGTCTCCCTTCAAGTTAGAATAGGTTCAGTTAATTGTATGAGAAGTTAGTTATTTCAGTTGCACTTTTAATCATATTGTTAGAAAATTTACTATGATTTATTTTCATTATTACAGATGTAATGTCGAAGTTGAAAATGGTGTTTTCCACATTATTGTTTCTTCTAGAACATACATTGTCCAATTAGGTGATGAAAAGATGTTCCCATCATGTCAATGTAATGACTGGGATGTTCATCATATGCCATGTTGTCATATGTTTGTAGCAATGAACATTAATGGGGAGACGGACTGGAAACAGATTTCACCTTTGTATATGAAGTCCGTCTACTGTACAGTTGATGGTAGTAGTAGCTTTTATCATACAATGCTCTTTTGTCAGAAAACATTATATGGGCCATGGAAATATCTCATTTTGCAATATTTCAAATAATTACAAATTAGTAAATATTGTTGTATTTGGTTAAGGTGATATTCGTAAGGATGTATAGACAAAAATACCTTTTTTATAACTTTCTCCTTGGATTTCATACTGAGTCCTGCACTGAGCTGCTTGACATTTATTTTGGAATGAGGTATATTAATGCTGTTACTTGAGAAAGCGGGTATACATTTTCTAACAGTCGTAACTTGAAAACAAGACGAATGATGTTCAACACATTTTCACATAGTTAAGTATACAACTTGTGGAAACCATAAAATAAGTGGAGAAAGCGAAACTTTTTTCAGATCATTTTTCAAACAGTTTGTTGTGTTTTATTGAGAAACAGCGCAGAAGAAAAGATACTATACGAACATATTGAGGTTACAAACTGAGTTATTTGAATGTGTGCTTATGTAAGATGATTGTATTATGAATCATATTGTAAACCCTGACACCATGCGTTAAATCCATGTATACGCCTACATTGTTCAACAACAGCTTTTTTGAGATACTTTTACTTACTACAGATTTAGGTTGTGTTGATGATAAACCTTCTGATGATGATGTTGTGCACCAGGAAAGTCAAGAAAGCTGTGATTCTACATTTGCAAATGAAGCAGGTATGTCTGATTAATATCTTAAAGGGACTCAAGTCCTTATATTGTCATCTTAAGAGCTTCATTTCATTTTACTGACAATAAATTCAACTAAACAGAACTGAGTGTCTGTGATGTTGATTTAGCACGGGCTTATTGTACATGTTGCATTAATTTTTCTATGCCCAGGAGCTGAATAAAAGCCATTGATTATCAATTAATAGCTTTATTTATGTCTCTGTAGCTTTGCTTGTTTGTTCTGTTCTGTTATATAATATCACTTCAGGGACTTCTTACAATTGAACTTTACTTCATTTATTTAAGATCTTCAGAGTACAGTTATTGAAGAACATGTGGAAGAAATTCACCAAGAAAAAACACCAGAAAACTTTGATTCTGGAATTGTTAAAGGTCAGGGTAAAATGAGTGTTTTGTTAATCCTTGCAATTAGGTAAAACTTCAACTATGAAAATACAGTTATGTACTTCTTGTTCTTGTCTTGCTTGGATATCGCTGTAAAAGTTCATGAAGTATCTAGGGAAAATAATTGACAAACTTTTAATCAAGAAATTTTTTCCAGTGCTTACTTACTTTTTTGGACGGTATTTGTAATCTTCATGAACCAAATAAGTAATAATTCTTCATCTGCTGTGTTCTTAAAGTGAAACCGTTTATGTACTTTTGAAGATACCTCAGTTGATGCTAAGCTTGAAGTTAAGGCTAGAGATGGGCTAAAAAGATTAATGAATATAACGTACAATACAACAAGCAGGGATGTTCTTCAAAACATAATAACGACTGTGGACAGATTGATTGTCGAATCACAAGAAAGGGAATATCTCCCTTCTTCAAAGCTTATTCCTCTGCGAAGAAGGAAGGCATTGAAGAAGTATGCTAACCGGTCTGGTGTAAAAGCATCCATTCAACGAAGGCATTCTAAGGTGCACATTCCTAAAGGTACTTCACTCGTCAATGAATAGAATAGATTTATTTTTTCATCAGTGCCATTTATCTTTAAATTATGAAGACAGCAATTGTGTCAGTTCTGTTTATGTCTTAATTTTATTTCTACTAAACTACTGGTGAGTCTTCCATAATGACATTAACTTATGTAAATATTTACAGTCAGTTGATCATTGAGTGTTTAAACATTTTCATCATCACCAAAGGAATGCATTGTTTTTGTCTGCTTTTTTCTTAGTATTCATCGAAATATTGAATTATTCCTTATTTTACATCAAACCTGGAAATTAAGTAAGTAGATCTAGTCGAACATTACTACTTTACTTACTAAGCATACATGTTTTAATTATTAATGTACAAAATGTATTACTTTATATACATGTATATCTTACAAACTATCATGAGCAGTATAAATGCCTTATTTATAAAAAATTATATAAATTAGTTATAATATTTTGTGGTTACCAATTTGAATGTAAATTCATATTATTTCTCTTGTCAACTTGGTATGTCTATATATGTATTTGTGTGTTAAACGTTGCATAATTATATTTTAAAACTGATGCTTTCTGTATCTAATAGATGTAAAATTGTCAAAGACTGAACATGCTGACAAGTCCAACAAAATCAAAGACAATGTTACGGCATGTTTGCCGGAGGATTGTGTGTTACAGACAAGTCTGGAGCAGTTGAATAGTGAGTACCACTGACAACAAGCTGAAGTGCAGGTTCTGTTCGTCAGCACTAAAAATATTCTAAAACTATATAATGTTTTTGTGCTGATAAGGACAAATCTTAGTGCTGTTATTGGACAAGAATACACCGCTTTTTTGTATGACTTTGCAAGACACTTTTGAATAAGATCAAGTTGTTTACATGTAATTATCTGTCTGTTAAGTCTTTAATGATAATATTTCTATCACTGTCGGTATATTTGCAGTTGTGAAAAGATTGTGGAAAAATCCAGCTGACGAAATTTCACCCAGATTGATAGGTCCGTATGTATTGACTACCGAGTCAATAAGATGCATAAATAGCCTGATTTCTGATGAGGTATACTGTTTGAGAACTATTATAACACTCTTATTGAATTAATATGTTTATGTTGTATATATATGGTTCTTATTTCTCTTGATATTTATTAAAGTAGCCTTTATTACTGTTTTGTGAAGATACATGAACAACACTAAACAGGATTTCAGGACATCCCCGTTTATTTAAAATACATGTACTTATGTTGATAAACATCAAAGTACATAAATGTTGATGCTGCTGTAAATAGAGAAATATATGTGACCGTATGATAGAACGTATTTGGTAAATATATTGTACATTGATACATACGTGCCATACTCTGAAGTGGTGATTATTACATTACCTTTCTTAATCCAAGGTTATTGATGGCTTTCTCCATGTAATGGTTGGACGGCAAACAAACCAGAAGGTTTTTCATCTTAATTGTATTGCTATGACATCAATATTTGAAGGACAAGATCAAATTCATCACAACCTTAAAGGAATGGTAAGCATAAATAAAATCTAGCGATTGAAACAAATACATTATGTAATACTAAATCCCTTCTAAGTAATGGATATAAGATTTTTATTCATGAATGTCAAAAGACAAAAATTTAAGTTTTTTAGATCAGCTGAGTACTAAGAGCTGTAGGTGAGCAATTGTGATTGCATGAGGACAATCGTCCGTATGTGCGTCTGCCCCAACAATTGTTTTGTACTACATCCCTCGTAAGCAGAAGATCAAAGTTACTAAGAAAATTAATTCCATGCGGATATCTGGTTGCCATGGCAACCAATAGAAGATCCTTTAAAGATCTTCTTGTCTGTAACAAAAATGCTTTTGGCTTAGATGTTTGGTGAGCAGCATTGTCTATTAAACATATACCAAGTTTGATCAAGTTATGAGCCCGCGGTCAAAATTGACTCAACTCCGGGGGTCAAATGATTTTGCAATTAGTCTTCTGTTGAGCGACTATAGCGCTGTAATGACCCTCTCGTTTCATCTTTGCTGCTCTTTTATCTCAAAAGAATAAAACATCATACTTTTGTGTGACTTCAGCCGTCTTTGATGATATATGATACAATAATTGGTGCTTTTAATGAAGGTGGATGTCACTGGTGTTTAATTGTAAGTGTTTTTGTTTTTGATCTTTGTATTCGATGTAATAATTACGTTGGCATTTATTGAACATTTCATCAAATTATGAATTAATTTATAAGAATAAATGTATTCTTGTTCATGATTTTAAAAAAAAATTTACAATGGAAAAGTCTGTCAATCCATAATTATACTTGATTTGAAGACCTTTTCATGTTTCATTTCTTGTATGAAATTATAAAATGTTGAAAGGCCAAAATGTCTTGGCCTGTGAATGTGTTGATTGATTCCTGTTTGTCAGTGTTTGTGACAGATTTTATTGTAGACTCAAGCCATTTTCAAAGATGCTTAATAAATTTATATATAGGAGTGTTAGTTTAAAATTGCATACAACTAATGTCATTTACTACATATAGAGTATACTTCGGGTTTCCAGTTTAATGATACTTTCTTCTGTTTAATGCATTAATATGATTAAGTAATTGCGATGCATCAATGCAAATAATATATCTATGAGAATGAAATTAGAAACAATCGGTAATGTTTTACAATATGAATACTTATGAGATGTTAATATTTCAGGAAACAATAAACTGAAATTTTGTCTTCATGAAATACCAGTATTATGTATGGTTAAACATAAATCTTGTAATTCATTATAGAGGTTTTTAAATCATACAATGTCATTGCATACTTATGAAATTGTACATTTATTTGCAAAATTGTACCTTATAAACTGTTAGTCAATTTTTTTTTAAATCTTCATTGTGTAGATTGTTTACCACATTTTTAAAGTCTGTTTAGTGAATAATTGTGAAAATTACTTTTCAAATTACACCAAGAGTTAACGCCATATATTATGATGAGCATATTGTCCAATGACTGTTATACCAGAGGTCATCGAAATTATGTATTTCATTACATTCTTATGACAATTTACATGAACAGATTATTCATCCAAAAGAGAGAAAAATAATATATCTCAATCCTCTTGGAAGATTAGTTCTTAATGAACAAAATATAGTCCTGCACTGGTAGTAAGTAAAAGCAAAGTATTGTTCAGTGAGACTGTTTCAGGAAAATGGTAGCATTTAATGCAAAATGGTTATGTACAGAGAATGTGGTTTTGATAATAGATTTTTGTGAATTGCTTTCATAAAATTGATATGAAAGTTTAAAAAATGCATAATTGAGTTTAAAGAAATTCTCCTTAATGTCGGAAATGTCTCATCAATATACCATCATGATACCATTTTCTAGCATTTTTGTTTTTAAAAGAAACCTCAGGTAAGAAACAAAAACTCAAAACTCTGATCATGTGATGCAATTTAGGATGTTAATTACTCCAGATCCTATAATTGGTTTTAAGTTTATCACATGATTCAAGGTTTAAACAAATAAGATTTACAGCTTTATAAATAACTGAGGTTTTTATTGTTACGTTTTATCTGTTGTTTGTTACTTATACAGTTATCTATTTGCAATGATTTTATTGTTTAAAAGCTGGTTCCGTGATTTACTATTCATGTTCAGACTTGTAGAAAGTACATGAATTTTTATTATTCCTGTGTTAGAGTAAGAGATTTTAGGATACCAGAATCTGACTAAATGGCACTCAATACTGCATAATATACAATTTACCTAATTTAATTACTATTTAAACCATCTCCATTGCGTTATTAAAACTATTATTATGTAAATTTATACTATGACACATACATTTACACTACTTTCATTGGATGATTCATTGTATACAAATAAGATATATTGTTCACATAAGGCCATGCATTTTGGAATGTTTGGTCATTGTAACTTCAGTTTCTCCAGTTATACAGCCTTGTATGAAATAAAAAAAAAAATTTATTTTTATTTTACCCAGTGTTTTTGTAAAAATACTGAATTTTAAATAAGCTTTCTTCGACACTGTTCTCGGGAATTTTGTGGATTTGGAGTAGTGAGGTTTAGAAAAAAAAGTAACCGTTTTGTCTTTTTAAATATTTGCTTTGTAGTAATGATAAAAAAAACATTTTAGATATTTTGATGTTTTATTTATCACTTAATTGATCCATACACGGTCAAATCAGGTTGTTTGAGAAAAGATGGAATGGAACTGGATGCTGTCAATATCATTGCAAGGCGCTTGATAATGGGTATTTTAAAGACATGTGAAGTTATTGACGTCAATGTTTTTAGTTATAGCTAAGAGATGGCAATAGTGTTAGGAAAATGTTGAATATTTGTATAGCACATTTTAATTTACCGATATGTAGTTACTGAAAGTATCAACAAGAAAAGGCACTACGTTCATGTTATTTTCAGTGGGTTTCATAGTCTTGATATCTTTCATATAAATATGTTTTCAGTGACATGCATTGACTTTATTAGATATTACCAAACCATATACTTTATACAAGGTCATAGTCATTACCATTGGCCAATTTATCATATTTTTTTTTGCATTTTCTTTGGTGGTGGAGGTAAGTATTTTGTATGTACAGATTTATTTATATTTACTGTATCTTTATTACAGCAAATTTCTGAAAAGTAGATTAGTTGCTGGGTTTGAATCCAGTTTGCCAAAGGAATGGATTGCGGCAAACACTGCTCATTCTAAACAGTCTGATGGAAGTTCATGTGGTTTGTATGTACTCAAGGTACGTTTTTTATGACTTTGTTGGCTTAACATCATGAGACTGAGATGAAAGTGTAGATAACGTTTTAGTAGCATTGAACGGGTATGCAAAAATACGATCTATGGATACTATAATACCTTAATTGGAATACATTTTTTTTTCATCATGTAACTTTACTTACCTGCTTGATGACATTTGTATCTGATTGTTTATGCGTATTTAGTCCTCCGATTTTCTAGTACTATGTGGTCTTGATAAATATTTGCTAAATTATATTTTTTGTACAGTTTGCTGAGAATTATTTGAATGGACACACACTAAAGTTTAATTGGAGTCCTACAGATGTAGAAAACGCTCGACTGACATTGGCAGTATTTGTTCTGTCTGTCTCAGGTAAAATTGCTATAAATTACTCTTTCATGTAAAGGTTATTATTTGTTTTAGGCATTATTAATTTATCAGGTTATCAAAAAGCCAGCAATGCAGCTGAAAAGCATGATGGCCATTGTAACTTTTCTACGCTAACATGCTAAAGATTTTTATTTATATTTTATTAAGGTATATGTTTTCTTTTAAATTCAATTTCATTCTGAAAGACTGATGGAAAGTGATTAACATTGCAGTAAGATATAACTTAAAATTAATCATTATTTACGTGTAGTGTTATAATTTTATTGTAAAGAACCTCGATCAACAAGTGAACATCAGTCAACTCCAATGGAAGAAGACGTAGGAGTTGAACTACAAGTTTTTGTACCAAAGGTAATTATTCTATAATATAACATCATTTAGTAATTCAGGAAAAAGCCTTTGTACATAATGCTGTGTGTCTGTTCATATGCACTGGAATTCATCGTATTTTATTCACCTACTGTTTAAGTTGAAGATAACAAAAAATACACATCACAAATAATGTTATAATCTATTTTTTGCATAGACAGCAATACTTAATTTAAATAATTAAATCATATTATAATATGATAATGTTATATTATAAGGTTTCAAAACATACTATATAAAAATGTATCTCCTACAGGTGGAAGCGAAGAAAACATTGAGAAATATTCTAAGCAAGGTCAGTGAGAATTATTTTATATTCATGAATAAAGGTTACTTAAGTCATGGCCTTTATTTTATTAGCTATATTCATCAGACCCTTTACAAACCCTGTTCTCTGGTTTTACAAGTATATGAATGTCCTTTCAGTATGTCAGTAACTCTCTCCTGATGTATTGTATCAGAACAAGGTTCGGTAGATATTTGCTTCAATGTAATCTTCCTTAAGTACTTTTGAGAACTTGTGTGTCTCATCCAGGTGTAATACAGGTGATAATTTATTGTGAAAAATACTATTTAACCAAGAGTTTTAATTATGCGAGCATATAGTGATTGTCCTGTCCGTCCGTACATATACGAGAACACTTTAATGCTTATACAATTGTTGCATATGACCATTCTCAATACACTCATATCGATCAACAGGTATACGACCATTAGCCCCCTGGACCCACCCCCTGGTTCTGTTGACATTTGCCTCCAAGTAGAAATGGTAGGTAGGACATTTGCCCCACATTTTTTTATATTACATTGATTATAAAACAACCTGCAAATTAAGCATTGGGGCTAAATGCCTACCAAGAAAAAAGCACCAAGGGGAAATGTCCACTTAAAAATAAACACTGGGGGCAAATGTCCTACCTACAATTTCTACTGCGGGGCAAATGTCTACATTTGACATTGACCTTGAGCTAATTTGGAATTGGAATTATTTAAATGGACACGTTCTTGACAAGCAGGCGACTGGGAGCATATATGCATTTATTGAACACAGCATCTTGTTATTTTAGTTTCTGGTATTTAAAGTGGCAATGTTTATTTTAATGACAGTATTTCCATGTATCTCTGTGTATATATATATACATATGTTTGTAGAGGAAGAGATCTTCTTATGAGTATCCTAAGTTGAAGAAACAGAGGAAGCTGTATTGTTTGTGTCAACAAGAAGACGATGGACGGTAATGAATGATGCAGCTATGTGCTGTTTCTTTATCACAATTACATTAATTCAATTTAGGCACTGCATATTTTGTATTTCATAATATTTAAAGTGGTTTGAGACGTAGTCTAGTTGTTTGAAAATTGAAAATAGTTCTAATTATGTGACAATAACATCATTAAACAGACTCACAAGGATGCAAATTTCAGCTTTTTTGTTAATTACTTCTTTTACTTAAATTTTATGAATGGTATAATCTATGTTTCTTTGTTATGTATAGATTGTATTGGCAGTGTACACAATGCAATGCATGGTTACATCCAGAATGCATCAATCGTGATTCAGCTGACTCCCCTGTACCATTCTTTTGTGACTCATGTTTAGTAAGTTAACATGCTTAACACATAGTATAGTTATATTTCTTTTCAACCTGCAACACATTTAATACTTTTAACGTAGCAATAGTTTTGTCAATTACAAAAAAATATGAATGAAAAGATGTATGGTTTCAGCTTATCTTGGCTCCTTCATAATCTTTTCATATTTCTGTGGCAGAATGCTAAAATGAATTATTCAAAGAAAAATGTTCTATAGAATATTGTCTTTGTTAAATATATTTTAATGTGACCTTGACCCCCACTGCAAATTTTACACATGAAATGATTTGATGTTATTCTCATTGTGATATACTTTAATTTTGCAGAACAAGCATGTAGAAAATTGGCCAAATGAGGCAGTGTTCATGGACGACCAGGTTTGAAAAATACTGTGTTTAAACGTTATTTTCTGAGCATGTTTTAATCTTTAGTACTACTTCCCTCTTCTAATTGTTATATACTTGAATCAGAGCAAGTGTACAAATAAGTTATGCTCATACTTCAAAAACAAGAAGTGTCACTTTATTTCTTCAACAGTGTTTTAATGTTTCTATGTATTTTATGTTTGTATATGTTGATTCATATCTTGTCATATCTGATTGAATAACAGGCTTAAATTTTCCTTCAAATTATGCTGATTTGTGTAACATTAAACAAATGTATTGTTTGCAGGATGTAGATGAAAGCAGGTTTTTGATTGATTCAAAATTGGCCATATCAAAGGTAATTACTGTGTCCAAGATGATATAAATTTTCATTTCATTCAAATGTAACTAATTTATTTTATTGAAATGATTAACCACTTTTTTCCATTTAAAAGCAACCAAATTGATGCATATAATGTACAACTTGCATGTGGTATGCTTGATATAGTTATTATTTTGATAACTAATATATTACAGATAACAGAAGCCTACAAGAATTGTTTTAAGGTTTTGTCCTCTACAGTAAAAAAAAGGTACTTATTTTAAAGATACATTTAATTCAAAATTCTTGCAAAAACCACGCAATTGTTTTACTTAAATATCCAGCTAAGTGATATGAATAGATCTGTAAGTTTAAATAATCTTTTTTGTAACAAAACATGATCATATAAATGTCATGATAATAAGTTAGAGAAGAAGAAAGAAAGAAGTTGACAAATGCGCCATGACAATACTGTGTAAAAGTTAGTTTTACAATTAAAGTTGGGCTAAAATAAATTTCTAAGTTATAATTATTCTTGTGTGCAAAATGTATTAATGAAATTGGAAGTCATTATAGTTTTTCATTTGATACTAATATAATACTAAGACATTAGATTTACTTACAATAAGATCTCAATATTACTTCCTAGTAGATTTTAAAACAACAGTCATATCCATGCCCCAATAACAATGACTGGGCATTTATTTCCTATTAGAACACTCATTATCAAAGCCCTCATTTAACATTTTCGTTATGCTTGAATTAAGGATGAGATATTATATTTTGCATGTTAATAGCAACTTGGATTGGATGAAAGGTCATTGTGAGTTTGTAAACAACAAAGGACGAACACGTCAAAATTATGGATATGGCTTTGCTGTGTTTAGTCAAGAGGTAAAGTATCTGTTATGTAATACTATCCTTTTTAATGTTGGAATACTTATTAATGATACTGGTATTATAACATAGCATCATGTTTAAAAATTTTAACTACGTGCAATAATGTATTTGTACTTAGACAGTACAACTGTATTCAATGCATTATAATTATGGAATCATACATTTTGTATGTGATAGTGTAATATGCTATTACTATTTTCAGGCTCTCATTACTGTTGAACAACTTATTAGAACTACCTTTATGAAAAGAAAGGGGTAAATACATAACCTTAATTAAATGTACTTTTTTTATCTCACTGTATGGATTAACTTGAAGGAAATGAATTTGTATGCGACACCATCAGTTACTTGTGTGTACTGCAAAGCTATTTACAGGAGCATAATTATGTATGTGACAATGACATTGGTTTATTTAACAAGAATAAGTTCAATTGCATATAGTCTTGTAAAACTAGATTTTGCAATTAACGTTGAGACCAGGTTACTTGCAAATTCATTCTTTTTTCTTAAATTTGTCTAGAAAATCACAAAGGAGTCAACCTACATTCATCAAACTTCATATGTTGGTTCTTTATGACAACAATGACAGGGACTGTGCATTTGCAGGTCAATGGTCATCCTCAGGGGCATTGTATTTTAAAAAACACATCTTTTAATTTGAAAAAAAAAGATATTCTGTTTTTATGTCTTTCATCCATAATAATTATTTTTAATGATATACTTTGACCACATGTCAATTTCTTATGAAGCATACATTATTCAATTTTATACATTACACTACTATGTGTGAGTACATCAATGTCTTTTGAAATTTTTGTTTTTCAGTATATTTTCTCTGCAGATGGAAGTATCCTCTGTTGCAAATGAAATTTTGAAACAACTGCTTCAAAACAATGAACTGTAAGTAGTTTTGTGATACCTGTGTTCTAGACATTTATGTATACAATTGCAATGTACAACTAAATTATATAGGTGAGTATATAATTATTGCAGAAAAACACTAATGTCTGGACATATTAAACAACTATACAGACTGTTTTTATGTGTTTATTTCAGCCTTGCTGAGAAGTATTTTAAAAATGTGTTGGTGAAAGAAGCGTTGGCTGCTATAATGAAAGAGGTATAAATACAGCAACTATGTCTGCATTCTGTCACACTTTATAGTTCATTTGTCCATTCATAAATGTATGTAGCACAGACATACTGGGCAAACATCCTCAAAATTGATCTGCTCATGTCTAAACTATTGTTTCCGTTATTTTCGGAAATAACAGAAACCACTGATTTGTGAGTTACTACTTACAACATTTTGTCAATACTGGTGTCCCATTTAAAGTTTTCATGGTAAGCTAATGTCAATTAAGTAATGTAAACTTTTTACATGTGTTTTATATTGAACTTAAAGTTTCAAGCAATGTTATATCCTGTTATCATTTTGCAAATTTCTGATTTACTTTTGGATACTATGCTTTTTGAATTTCATTAATAATCCGTTGTATTTGCGAGCTGTGAGAGTTATTATTCCTTTGTCGTAGTAGGAATGCCCGCCAGCTAGATTAATGGTTAGAGCGTTTGTTTGATGATTGGGAGGTTGTGAGTTCGAATCCCGGACGAGGCACACACTGTCCGTGAAAAATTTGACAGAATATATTACATTCTATGTTAAATTGTCCTCCATCTCTAAATTATGTGGGATAGCTTGGCAGAAGCTTATGGATAGAATGTTGTTAGTACTGGTTAAGGCCTGAATGAAGTTCAGAAAAGCTGGTAAGGAGAACTGCCCGCCACGATATGTCTGAAATAATATTGAAAATGGCGTAAAACCTGATGAAACAAACAAACAAACATAGTGAGCGTATATTTTTTCAATCTTTCTTTCTCTTAGAACAGCAATTTTGTCCATGTTTGCTGCCAATATAAGAGTTTTACAAATATTTCAGATTACAGGTGTTTCTTACCCAGAAGTATATACGACTCTGAGTTCTACAGAAACAAGGAAACTTTCAGATAGTATTAAAAGAGGAATAGAAAAGTGTATGTTCATTTTTATCAATGCTGTTTTCCTACACATTTCTTAATGTTTAGCCTAATGAACCTAACACAGTTTAAACAGGAAACACTGAAATACTTAAATCATTATAATATAAACTATGACATTACGTCATTTAAAAATGCTTTTTTTTCTTTTGTCAGGTAAAGAAGTGAAACAGATGTTTCAGCAAGATTAATATGAAACTTGATATGTGAAATGGCAACAGTGTGGATACTATATATACTATTTATTATACTCCCGCAATGAAGATATTAGTCACCTCACTTACAGCTCTAGTTTTGTTTGTACAAGTAAAAATTGTGTTTGCTATTACTAGTGTCAGCAGTAATCATGCATATTCATTGTCTGGACATTCCAAATCTTAGGATTGCTTCAATCTGCCCAAGTGGTAGGGGACTTATATGTTGCAAGCAATTGTTGTATGATTATCCGATATGTCAGACTTGTTGAAATCATTAATCATATTTAATAACCTGCCAAAAAGAGTTTTACTTTTCGAAATGATTTCATTTTCAAATATTGTTATTTTATCAGTATGACTTTACAATGATATTTAATTGAGCTCAGTTTCATTGATAAACACAACTGTTAACATACTAATGTTTATGTTAGAGTCCATCTCAATAATTTTCCATTTGGTGACATTATCAAAATTTTAATGGTAGTAGAATATAAATAATGATATAGTATCTGAAATACTTATGTCTCAGTGGTTATCTTCTACATATCAATTTTTCAAGTTTCCAATTAACTGGACATCATTTATGTATATTTATAATAATGTTAGCAATTTGTTAAATAATATCAATCATCAAAGGTATCCTAATCACAAAGGTTTTATGTCTTTAACTATTTATATGTTGTATTATAAAGCAGCATTCTGAATTTGATTCATATTCATTATATAATTAAACTGATGATGGCCAAAACATGAAGCATTTATGGCTACTTGTTCCAAAACATGTCGGTATTCTATTATTGAATTCTCAATTGATTGTCATAATGATTAATACTGTTCTTTTTGTTGTTGTTGTTATTATTGTATTTTTTTAACAATAACTAATTCCTAGACAAGTAGAAAATGTTTCAAATGTGTTGTTATAGTGCTAAGGTATACCATTAATTTAATGTTGAAATACTTAACTTAGATAAAACCAACCTGACCATGTATAATTATTATTGAATGTACAGGTACATGTACATGCATAAAATTTACTCTATGTTAAATGCTTGTAAAAATTGTAACAATTACATACGAACATGAACGTTTTATCAGTAGACTGTTTCATTTCGAATTTATTTATGATTGTAGGTAATATACATTGCTTATAAAAATGTTAACTCAAACTAACGTGACCACTATATGCATTGTATTTTAATACCTTTGTCTATAATTTGACGTGTACCCATTGTGAATTTGTTACGATTATGTTGAAATTGATATCTTATAATATATCTGTTTTTGAGACTTAATAGATAATTTAAAGTGGATGTTTTTTCACTGTTATATTCAAATACATGTATATGATCATCTAAGGTTGGTTACCAGATCAGTAAAGCAACGCATAGCTAGAAGATAGTTATCAAGATCTTCCATTATAACAACTACTTATTTGCTAAGGATTAATATTTTCATTTTGAGATCATGTTGGGCGTATAAACATCGAGTATTTAATGTATCACAGCAACAAAATTGACACCACGATAACACACTGGAAGTGCAAGCAGCAACTGACACATTCTTTAGTTTAATTAGGATCAATGGCTCTTGATTGAAACACAAACAATACATATTTTCCATTGGTTGGTACATATTAAGACTGTCCCGTGGACTACGTGGACGGCCCTCCATGCAAGAATTCAACATCATCAAGAAGAATTTACAGTAACTCTTAGACCATCTTCAAGGGGAATTTACTGTGGCCATAGACGACCCTATGAAGTAACTTATATACCAACTTCAAGGGGAATTTGCTGTGGCTATAGACGACCCTATTAAGTAACTTATTTACCAACTTCAAGGGGAATTTACCGTGGCCATAGACGACCCTATGAAGTAACTTATTTACCAACTTCAAGGGGAATTTACTGTGGCCATAGACGACCCTAGAAAGTAACTTATATGCCAACTTCAAGGGGAATTCATTGTGGCCATAGACGACCCTAGAAAGTATATTATATACCAAGTTCGAGGGGAATTTACTGTGGCCATAGACGACCCTAGAAAGTAACTTATATACCAACTTCAATGGGAATTTACTGTGGCCATAGACGACCCTATGAAGTAACTTATATACCAACTTCAAGGGGAATTTGCTGTGGCTATAGACGACCCTATTAAGTAACTTATTTACCAACTTCAAGGGGAATTTACCGTGGCCATAGACGACCCTATGAAGTAACTTATTTACCAACTTCAAGGGGAATTTACTGTGGCCATAGACGACCCTAGAAAGTAACTTATATACCAACTTCAAGGGGAATTTACTGTGGCCATAGACGACCCTATGAAGTAACTTATATACCAACTTCAAGGGGAATTTGCTGTGGCCATAGACGACCCTATGAAGTAATTTATATACCAACTTCAAGGGGAATTTGCTGTGGCCATAGACGACCCTAGAAAGTAACTTATATGCCAACTTCAAGGGGAATTTACTGTGGCCATAGACGACCCTATGAAGTAACTTATATACCAACTTCAAGGGGAATTTACTGTGGCCATAGACGACCCTATGAAGTATATTATATACCAACTTCAAGGGGAATTTGCTGTGGCCATAGACGACCCTATTAAGTAACTTATTTACCAACTTCAAGGGGAATTTACTGTGGCCATAGACGACCCTATGAAGTATATTATATACCAACTTCAAGGGGAATTTACTGTGGCCATAGACGACCCTAGAAAGTAACTTATATACCAACTTCAAGGGGAATTTACTGTGGCCATAGACGACCCTATGAAGTAACTTATATACCAACTTCAAGGGGAATTTGCTGTGGCTATAGACGACCCTATTAAGTAACTTATTTACCAACTTCAAGGGGAATTTACCGTGGCCATAGACGACCCTATGAAGTAACTTATTTACCAACTTCAAGGGGAATTTACTGTGGCCATAGACGACCCTATGAAGTAACTTATATACCAACTTCAAGGGGAATTTGCTGTGGCCATAGACGACCCTATGAAGTAATTTATATACCAACTTCAAGGGGAATTTGCTGTGGCCATAGACGACCCTAGAAAGTAACTTATATACCAAGTTTGAGGGGAATTTACTGTGGCCATAGACGACCCTATGAAGTATATTTTATACCAACTTCAAGGGGAATTTACTGTGGCCATAGACGACCCTATGAAATAACTTATATACCAACTTCAAGGGGAATTTGCTGTGGCCATAGACGACCCTAGAAAGTAACTTATATACCAACTTCAAGGGGAATTTACTGTGGCCATAGACGACCCTATGAAGTATATTATATACCAACTTCAAGGGGAATTTACTGTGGCCATAGACGACCCTATGAAGTATATTATATACCAACTTCAAGGGGAATTTACTGTGGCCATAGACGACCCTATGAAGTAACTTATATACCAACTTCAAGGGGAATTTGCTGTGGCCATAGACGACCCTATGAAGTAATTTATATACCAACTTCAAGGGGAATTTGCTGTGGCCATAGACGACCCTAGAAAGTAACTTATATACCAAGTTCGAGGGGAATTTACTGTGGCCATAGACGACCCTAGAAAGTAACTGATATACCAACTTCAAGGGGAATTTACTGTGGCCATAGACGACCCTATGAAGTAACTTATATACCAACTTCAAGGGGAATTTGCTGTGGCCATAGACGACCCTATTAAGTAACTTATTTACCACCTTCAAGGGGAATTTACTGTGGCCATAGACGACCCTATGAAGTAACTTATTTACCAACTTCAAGGGGAATTTACTGTGGCCATAGACGACCCTAGAAAGTAACTTATATACCAACTTCAAGGGGAATTTACTGTGGCCATAGACGACCCTAGAAAGTAACTTATATACCAACTTCAAGGGGAATTTGCTGTGGCTATAGACGACCCTATTAAGTAACTTATTTACCAACTTCAAGGGGAATTTACCGTGGCCATAGACGACCCTATGAAGTAACTTATTTACCAACTTCAAGGGGAATTTACTGTGGCCATAGACGACCCTAGAAAGTAACTTATATACCAACTTCAAGGGGAATTTACTGTGGCCATAGACGACCCTATGAAGTAACTTATATACCAACTTCAAGGGGAATTTGCTGTGGCCATAGACGACCCTATGAAGTAATTTATATACCAACTTCAAGGGGAATTTGCTGTGGCCATAGACGACCCTAGAAAGTAACTTATATGCCAACTTCAAGGGGAATTTACTGTGGCCATAGACGACCCTATGAAGTAACTTATATACCAACTTCAAGGGGAATTTACTGTGGCCATAGACGACCCTATGAAGTATATTATATACCAACTTCAAGGGGAATTTGCTGTGGCCATAGACGACCCTATTAAGTAACTTATTTACCAACTTCAAGGGGAATTTACTGTGGCCATAGACGACCCTATGAAGTATATTATATACCAACTTCAAGGGGAATTTACTGTGGCCATAGACGACCCTAGAAAGTAACTTATATACCAACTTCAAGGGGAATTTACTGTGGCCATAGACGACCCTATGAAGTAACTTATATACCAACTTCAAGGGGAATTTGCTGTGGCTATAGACGACCCTATTAAGTAACTTATTTACCAACTTCAAGGGGAATTTACCGTGGCCATAGACGACCCTATGAAGTAACTTATTTACCAACTTCAAGGGGAATTTACTGTGGCCATAGACGACCCTAGAAAGTAACTTATATACCAACTTCAAGGGGAATTTACTGTGGCCATAGACGACCCTATGAAGTAACTTATATACCAACTTCAAGGGGAATTTACTGTGGCCATAGACGACCCTATGAAGTAACTTATATACCAACTTCAAGGGGAATTTACTGTGGCCATAGACGACCCTATGAAGTATATTATATACCAACTTCAAGGGGAATTTGCTGTGGCCATAGACGACCCTATTAAGTAACTTATTTACCAACTTCAAGGGGAATTTACTGTGGCCATAGACGACCCTATGAAGTATATTATATACCAACTTCAAGGGGAATTTACTGTGGCCATAGACGACCCTAGAAAGTAACTTATATACCAACTTCAAGGGGAATTTACTGTGGCCATAGACGACCCTATGAAGTAACTTATATACCAACTTCAAGGGGAATTTGCTGTGGCTATAGACGACCCTATTAAGTAACTTATTTACCAACTTCAAGGGGAATTTACCGTGGCCATAGACGACCCTATGAAGTAACTTATTTACCAACTTCAAGGGGAATTTACTGTGGCCATAGACGACCCTAGAAAGTAACTTATATACCAACTTCAAGGGGAATTTACTGTGGCCATAGACGACCCTATGAAGTAACTTATATACCAACTTCAAGGGGAATTTGCTGTGGCCATAGACGACCCTATGAAGTAATTTATATACCAACTTCAAGGGGAATTTGCTGTGGCCATAGACGACCCTATGAAGTAACTTATATACCAACTTCAAGGGGAATTTGCTGTGGCCATAGACGACCCTATGAAGTAATTTATATACCAACTTCAAGGGGAATTTGCTGTGGCCATAGACGACCCTAGAAAGTAACTTATATACCAAGTTTGAGGGGAATTTACTGTGGCCATAGACGACCCTATGAAGTATATTTTATACCAACTTCAAGGGGAATTTACTGTGGCCATAGACGACCCTATGAAATAACTTATATACCAACTTCAAGGGGAATTTGCTGTGGCCATAGACGACCCTAGAAAGTAACTTATATACCAACTTCAAGGGGAATTTACTGTGGCCATAGACGACCCTATGAAGTATATTATATACCAACTTCAAGGGGAATTTACTGTGGCCATAGACGACCCTATGAAGTATATTATATACCAACTTCAAGGGGAATTTACTGTGGCCATAGACGACCCTATGAAGTAACTTATATACCAACTTCAAGGGGAATTTGCTGTGGCCATAGACGACCCTATGAAGTAATTTATATACCAACTTCAAGGGGAATTTGCTGTGGCCATAGACGACCCTAGAAAGTAACTTATATACCAAGTTCGAGGGGAATTTACTGTGGCCATAGACGACCCTAGAAAGTAACTGATATACCAACTTCAAGGGGAATTTACTGTGGCCATAGACGACCCTATGAAGTAACTTATATACCAACTTCAAGGGGAATTTGCTGTGGCCATAGACGACCCTATTAAGTAACTTATTTACCACCTTCAAGGGGAATTTACTGTGGCCATAGACGACCCTATGAAGTAACTTATTTACCAACTTCAAGGGGAATTTACTGTGGCCATAGACGACCCTAGAAAGTAACTTATATACCAACTTCAAGGGGAATTTACTGTGGCCATAGACGACCCTAGAAAGTAACTTATATACCAACTTCAAGGGGAATTTGCTGTGGCTATAGACGACCCTATTAAGTAACTTATTTACCAACTTCAAGGGGAATTTACCGTGGCCATAGACGACCCTATGAAGTAACTTATTTACCAACTTCAAGGGGAATTTACTGTGGCCATAGACGACCCTAGAAAGTAACTTATATACCAACTTCAAGGGGAATTTACTGTGGCCATAGACGACCCTATGAAGTAACTTATATACCAACTTCAAGGGGAATTTGCTGTGGCCATAGACGACCCTATGAAGTAATTTATATACCAACTTCAAGGGGAATTTGCTGTGGCCATAGACGACCCTAGAAAGTAACTTATATGCCAACTTCAAGGGGAATTTACTGTGGCCATAGACGACCCTATGAAGTAACTTATATACCAACTTCAAGGGGAATTTACTGTGGCCATAGACGACCCTATGAAGTATATTATATACCAACTTCAAGGGGAATTTGCTGTGGCCATAGACGACCCTATTAAGTAACTTATTTACCAACTTCAAGGGGAATTTACTGTGGCCATAGACGACCCTATGAAGTATATTATATACCAACTTCAAGGGGAATTTACTGTGGCCATAGACGACCCTAGAAAGTAACTTATATACCAACTTCAAGGGGAATTTACTGTGGCCATAGACGACCCTATGAAGTAACTTATATACCAACTTCAAGGGGAATTTGCTGTGGCTATAGACGACCCTATTAAGTAACTTATTTACCAACTTCAAGGGGAATTTACCGTGGCCATAGACGACCCTATGAAGTAACTTATTTACCAACTTCAAGGGGAATTTACTGTGGCCATAGACGACCCTAGAAAGTAACTTATATACCAACTTCAAGGGGAATTTACTGTGGCCATAGACGACCCTATGAAGTAACTTATATACCAACTTCAAGGGGAATTTGCTGTGGCCATAGACGACCCTATGAAGTAATTTATATACCAACTTCAAGGGGAATTTGCTGTGGCCATAGACGACCCTAGAAAGTAACTTATATACCAAGTTCGAGGGGAATTTACTGTGGCCATAGACGACCCTAGAAAGTAACTTATATACCAACTTCAAGGGGAATTTACTGTGGCCATAGACGACCCTATGAAGTAACTTATATACCAACTTCAAGGGGAATTTGCTGTGGCCATAGACGACCCTATGAAGTAACTTATATACCAACTTCAAGGGGAATTTGCTGTGGCCATAGACGACCCTATGAAGTAACTTATATACCAACTTCAAGGGGAATTTGCTGTGGCCATAGACGACCCTATGAAGTAATTTATATACCAACTTCAAGGGGAATTTGCTGTGGCCATAGACGACCCTAGAAAGTAACTTATATACCAAGTTTGAGGGGAATTTACTGTGGCCATAGACGACCCTATGAAGTATATTTTATACCAACTTCAAGGGGAATTTACTGTGGCCATAGACGACCCTATGAAATAACTTATATACCAACTTCAAGGGGAATTTGCTGTGGCCATAGACGACCCTATGACGTAACTTATATACCAACTTCAAGGGGAATTTACTGTGGCCATAGACGACCCTATGAAGTAACTTATATACCAACTTCAAGGGGAATTTACCGTGGCCATAGACGACCCTATGAAGTAACTTATTTACCAACTTCAAGGGGAATTTACTGTGGCCATAGACGACCCTAGAAAGTAACTTATATACCAACTTCAAGGGGAATTTACTGTGGCCATAGACGACCCTATGAAGTAACTTATATACCAACTTCAAGGGGAATTTGCTGTGGCCATAGACGACCCTATGAAGTAATTTATATACCAACTTCAAGGGGAATTTGCTGTGGCCATAGACGACCCTAGAAAGTAACTTATATACCAAATAAATTCAACGGGAATTTACTGTAGCCATAGACGACCCTAGAAAGTAACTTATATTCCAACTGCAATAAAATTTTATTGTGGCCATAGACGACCATGAAAGTAATTAATATACTCTGTACTACTACATTTTTCAGGGATGTAATTTAGTGGTGTTTATCCTGTCGTCTATGGAAAAAAGTCTCTCCCCAATACATTGCAAATACTCTTGTGTATATAGACGCTTGTTAACCAAGCGTTAGTGAATAGGAAAAACGCCCAAGTGATCCAGATGCTTGGATGTGCTAACAGCCATCTCAATCCGTACCCCCCCCCCCCTAAAAAAACTCAAAAGTGCCCCTGGCGGCTTTAAATCCGGATTTCCGGAATATTACAACCCCTGTGGGCAATATAAAATTCAAACCAATCAAACTGATGCAACTATCTACGAGACCCAAATCTCGAGTGTTACATTTTGTAATTTTTAAGCACTTCAATCAACACCAACGGTTCAACCAAATTTATTTATGAATCTAAAAACGTAAAATTTAAAAATACACAAATATAAGTAAAACTTATCAAATACCTGAATTTCCAAGGAGAACGTCGATCTTTAGTATTCGTTCCATCAAAATGTATAATGTTCGCATCAGATTCCTAAGTTGTCTTTTACATGCGTACTTTTTTAACTAGGACATGTAAATATTAGACCGTCGTGTAAGACAAAAAGCGTCTGCGTTAATTACAAAAGATCAACACGTACACGGGTGACTCTCCGACGAGTCTATTTTAGGAAATAGGGAGGACAGTTTATCTGGCCTTCTGAAAAATAAATGATGAGATATATGTAATCTTTTCTCACATTCATAACACCATATCCTAATTTGTACATCAATAAATGGTGTGTGTGTATATATTATATATAATCAGACATAAAATCAATACAAGTAGATCAATTTTTGACAGATTCATTTTATGCGAAAATGGACTGTTCCGGGTACCGGGTAGTCAATTACACAGCTGCTCGGATTTCTAAATAAAAAGTGTTTTCTTGGATTTAGTTTTTGTTGCTGTTGATGGTGGTAAAAAGAAGTCGACTCCTTAGCAACTCGAACTATGCAATCATTTATTTATCGAGGTAAGTTCGCATTTCGTTAATTATTGAATATTGTTTGAAAGATATGATAAAAATATCAGCGTACAGTAATAGTCTATATTAGACTGTGTACTAAGTTCATGCGTATTGATTACACATTTATATTTGTGAAAATATTAATTGTTTTATTAAAAAATGTTTGAAAACCAGAATACCAAGGTGTTATATAAATATACAATATGTTTATAAGATTAGAAAGAATTATGAGAAAATGTTAAACTGTTAAAAAAGTGCTATGTGCGAATAATTTAAATTAATGAAACAACAGTATTAATTCTGTTATGTACATTTTAACCCTCTGAATCTGTCAGTCTGTAAGTTAAATTAAAAGAGAGAGATAAATTTGGTTTAAAAATTGTTTCCTGAATGCCAGGTGGTTGTTAGGAAATGAAAAAAATATATAAAAAAACGTGGTTTATCAGATGCTATTTATTTATTGAATACTGCAATTCTGTTGGTGATAATTAGCTCTTCTACAGAACTGCCCCCATACAGTATAACTTTATCAAACTCTATCTTATCTATCTAGACTAGCTGAATAGAGTTCCAACTTAACTTGGTTCATAGATCTGATAAGATTATTGTAAATGTTATATTTAATTTTGTTACAAGAAAGACTCAAAGTGCTAAAAAAACCAATCAACAAGTGTTGATTAACCAATCATGGTCACAGGTGTATGATTCTGCCTGACATATGGAAAATTTTCATGATGTTATATACATGTCATTTATGTATGACATTTTATTGTGATGATGTGATGCTGATATTGTAGCTTGTCAGATTGTGTTCAAAAACTGATTACAATTTACATGTGCATTACCACTCAACAAAACAATGTCATATATACATGCATATATATATAGTAATTTAATGGTTTTAAAAATGGTAATTTGAATAATGATATCTTTATTGTATTAAAAATACATATTTTAAAATGTGATTTAAAGAGAAGACAAGTTCTTATACTCATAAGTGATCGACAGTAAGAAATTCTAATTATGACATTTATTAAGATGTCAATTTTTATGACATAGTTACTTAACATAGGTTAACACAAACTGGCACAGCTGAAGTAGTTCACATAGCTATATAATAGTATATTTTATGACTTTTATAAGATATTGAACCAGGAATCAGGGTCATTAATATACTTCTAAGCTTCTGATTTAATATTTATACTCAGTTTTTATGTGCTTATATAAAAAAACAGGAATTTAGTCATAAACTAATTATCACTATTATAAAATCAACACATTTATGACCCTATTTTTTATTAGGTGTAAGAATACTAAGATCATTAAAGACATTGAACAGCTACTATATAAGTGACCCCCCCCAAAAAATCCACATGAGGTCTAATCTCTTAATTGTTTTATTGCCCCTAATGGGATTAATCCTGTCTTTTCATGTCAGCTAAGTGTCTGTATACTTGACACCTAGTCATATAAAAGGGTCATTTATAAATTTTATTGATTTTTAGTGATGATTAGTTTAACTATGTTTATACCAGTACTGCTTGAAAAAATATATTGGTTAGAAATATCTAATTTAACAGGTAAAAGTGTTAAAATATGTTGGTGTTAATTTCACAAAATGGACTGTTTAATTTATTTATCAAAATCATCGGTTGCAGCGAAGAGCATTTATTTGAGAAATTAATTTCTTTAATATCATATTATTCTTGATATTTTGCATTTAATATAAACATACTTCTTGTTTTAGAATAAGATAATTTATATTATTGATTAAACATTGAATCAATTGAAGTACCTACATGTATCTATATATTATTAGCCATATACAATCTAGTAACAGATTATGTAATTAGAAGCTAGTCTATCAATGACCCTGTCTGTTTTATTGGCCCCCCCCTACTGTGAAATATACAGGACTGCTGGGTCTTAGTCACATGCCTCGCATTCCTGGTTCAGTGACATTGACGAGACAGGACTAGCCTGATAAGGGGCAATAAAACAGACCTCTTGTTGATTTTGGGGGGATCACTTTGTAGGAGCTATCTCCTATGTAAGCTTTTATAGGCTCATACAATGTAAGTTACTGGTATATTATAGGAACATTTTCAAAAAATCTTCTTGTCAGAAACTACAATGCCTATAGCAAAGATATTTGGTGTGTAGTATAATCTAGAAGGCCTACCTACTTTGTTCAATATACCGATTTGACCCTGGGGTCAAAATTGGCAAACTCCGGGGGGGGGGGGGCATAGCTTGTTTTACATAGGCTCATTTAGGAAGATTTTAAAAATCTACATATCGGAACCCCAAGTTCTTAAGCTATGATATTTGGTGTGAAGCATTGTCTGGTGGACTTCTACCAATTTTGATCATATCCTGGCCTGGGTCAACAGTGACAGCCCTTGGGGTCAATTGATTTGCATTAAATCATTTTTTCTGGTGAGCGATATAGGGCCATCATGGCCCTCTTGTTATTAATATTTCTCAATATAAGGGGTTATGGAGTATTGACTCTAATTGAGTGAATCTGATGTACCATGTGCTTTGTCTGATAATCATTTCACTGTTTTGGCAACAAGCTACAAAAAAGACTTGCATACAAGACTATTAAAATGGCACAACTCTATATTTGAATGAATCAGTACAGGATGAGGTATGCTACTGATTTTTTGTTTTGAAATAATTGCATTATAATTTATTTTTCAGATTATTTTGAAGTCTGGTAAAATCTGTACTGGTATGCTACATGTTCGTGTATTCACTGACAGATTTTGAGGCAATCAAGAGTAATTTGAATTCAAGATTTGGTAAAACCACAAGTGGAACAAATTTCTTGATTGCGTGGAAAAACTTGAACAGTGAGTTATTACATTTTGTATAAAGTTGTCATAGTGCACTTTGTAAAACTTTAATTTGTTGATACATGTAGACTATTACATTAGCTGTTAGTTTGGGCTGTCCTTAAAAAAAAGCATTGTGGTAACCCTACCCTGAGAATTCTCAATGGTTAGGGCGTAGGTTAGGGACATATTTTTAGCTCACACGAGTACATGTGCTTGGAGTGAGCTTTAAAATTTGTGGTCTGTCTTTGTCCAGTGTCCGGAATAGTGGGACGTAGACCTTTACATTGTGAACACACTAGGGGCCACAATTTTAGGTTCACAAAACTGTGTCAGAATGTTAATATTGACAAAATCTGGGAAGAGTTCGATTTAGGGTCAACAACTAGGTCATTGGGGCAAATTGAAGGAAAACCATGTGAACACTCTAGAAATCACTGTTTGATTGGATCTTCATGAACTTTTGTCAGAATGCTATTTTAATGATGTCAAGGTAGATGAACTGATGATGGATCATTTGGGGTCGAAATCTAGGTTACCAGAGCAAATTGCTGGAAAACCTTGTGAAAACTCTAGAAGTCACTGTTTTGATTTTATCTTCATGAAACCTTGGCAGACTGTCTTCATATTATCTTGAACAAGTTCAATAATGGGTCATCTGGGGTCAATATTCTAAGGTCACGGGTTCAAATCTTAGGAAACCCTTGTTAACACTGTAGGTGTCACACTTTTAATCAATGGGATCTTCACCAAACCTTGTCAGAATGTTTGTCTTATATAAATGATATGTGGGACAAGTTCGAACATTGGTCATCTTGGGTCGAAAATTAGGTAACCAGGTCAAGTCTTAGGAAAAAACATTACGCTGTAGATGTCACGGTTTTGATTGGATCTTTACCAAACCTTGTCAGAATATCTATCTTAATGATATGTAGGATAAGTTTGAACATGAGTCATCTAGGGTCAGACAGTAGAAAGTCTGTAATTATGGGATAAATCATAGAAAATGAGTAGCTTGTGTTTAAGAAGTAGTGACTGGAAACCGCATAATCAAATTTGTAACCCTACACTTATGTACAAGGCATATTTTTCAGCTAGTGTAGTAATAACTGTATATATACTATTTTGATCCAATTTTGATCAGGAGGTGTCTAATTAAAAATTATACATTTTTTTATCAAACATATCATATTTTATTGTTTCTGACTAGAATATACCTTTTTGTACTTTCTCAATTTCAGATTATTATATCATTGAAGAGGACAACATAAAAAAGAGTGAAGAGAGATTCTTTGATAGTATGAATTCGAATGAAGTACTGTGATTATATCAATGGACAAATTTCATTATTTAATAACTTGATAATGTAAGTTTAAAATGTCTGTTTTTGATCGGATCTTCATGAAACCTTGTCAGAATGTTTATTTTAATATGTAGGTAAAGTTTGAAAATGGGTCATTTCTGTTAAAAAACTATGTCACTAGGGCAAATTGCCGGAAAACCTTGTGAACACTCTAGAAGTCACTGTTTTTTTGGATGATCATGAAACCTTGTCAGAATGTTTTTTTAGCTCACATGTCACAAAGTGAGCTATTAGGATCACTCTTTATGTTGTGACCACACTAGGGGCCACATTTTTAGCTCAATTTTAGCAAAACTGGGTCAGAACGTTAATATCAACAAAATCTCGGACGAGTTTGATATTGGGCCATTTTGGGTAAAAAACTAGGTCACCAGGGCCAAATAAGGGAAAACCTTGTGAACACTTTAGAAATCACTGTTTTGACTGGATCTTCATGAAACTTTGTTAGAATGTTTATTTTAATAATATGTAGGTCGACTTTGATAATGGGTCATTTCCGGTGAAAAACTAGGTCACTAGGGCAAATTGCTGGAAAACCTTGTGAACACTCTAGAAGTCACTGTTTTGATTGGATGATCATGAAACCTTGTCAGAATGTTTGTCTTCATAATATCTTGGACGAGTGCGAATATGGGTCATCTTGGGTCAAAAACTAGGTCGCTAGGTCAAATCTTATGAAAAACCATGTTAACACTGTTAACAGTTATTATTGGATCTTCACTGAACTTTGTCAAATTGTTTGTTTTAATGATATAACGGTCAAGTATAAATATGGGTCATCTGGGGTCAATAACTAGGTCACCAGGTCAAATCTTAGGAAAACTTTGTTAACACTGTAGATGTCACAGGTTTAATTGGATCTTCACCAAACCTTGTCAGAATGTTTGCCCCAATGATATGTGGGTCAAGGTTGAATATGGGTGAGCCCGGGTAAAAAACTGGATCACCAGGTCAAATCTTAGGTAAAATCTTGTAAACCTCTAAATTGCATGGTTTTAATTGGATCTTGGCAAAGCCTTGTCTGATTGTTTGTCTCAATGATATTAAGGATAAGTTGCAATATGGGTCATCTAGGGTAAAAAAACAGGTCACAGGGTCAAATCTTAGGAAAACCTTATTAATACTGTAGATGTTAAATTTTAATTGTATCTTCACCAAACCTTGTCAGAATGTTTGTCTTAATGATATGTAAGACAAATTCGAACATCTATAGGTCATCTGGGGTCAAAAACAAGGTCACAAGGTCAAATCTTAGGAAAACCTTGTCTATTCTGTAGTTTTCATGGTTTTGATTGGATCTTCACTAAATTTCGTCAGAATGTTTGTCTTATTTATATGTAGGACAAGTTCTAACATGGATTATCGTGGGTAAAAAACTAGGTGACCGGTTCTAACCAAAGTTTTAATGAGTGAACAGTGATTGTCATGTGAGCGATATAGGGCCATCTTGGCCCTCTTGCTTTTGGAAATGCCTAGGGTTAATTTGTTCAGGCGTCCAAACTTTTCACAATTTTTTTATCTATATCGATCATTGTAATCATTTTTATTATGGGAACACCCATGGTGGGCTGTGTCCACAGCAGTGTCCGCTCTGTAATTCAAATAGTTTTATTTGGATCTTCAACAAACTTGATGGAAAAGTTTATGGCCCAGAGATCTCGGGCAAGTGTCACAACCAGCCAAATTGACCCATGCACTTATGAGTTATGCCCCTTGATACATTAAAAATTGACTAAATATTCAAACTGTTCCGGTGAACAATTTTATTGCATTCTATTCATATGTCCCCTTGAACTTAACCTCTGTGACAAAGCTCTAGTGTATATATACACCTAGTGAGTTACTTACTTAGTTTAAGGTAGTTATGTATACAATATTTTCTTACTTAGCTACACACATTAGTCATTTATATATACATTTAGTCAGTTACATAAAGTTATATACTTAGTGACAATAATAGTCAGTTAATTACTTAGTTATATACTCTTATTCAGTTACTTAATTTAGTTATGTACATGAAGTATCTTACTTAGCTGCACACATTAGTCATTTATATATATATTTACAAGATTTAGTAATTTAATTACTTAGTTATATACACTTGGTCAATTAGTTGCTTAGTTATGTATGATGTGGAAGGTATATATATAGTGATTGTTGTTTTTGCTATGTTTGCAGTGTTTTTGCTACAGACTGTTGCTATTATCTTACAAAATGTTTGGACGTCCGAACAATTTGAACACGTAAAAAACATATAATGCTTCGGGTATCATACTTATTTAAAATACTGAATATATTTTATGTTAGATTTTATTGTTTTGTAAGAAATGTTCTGCCAGCGTAAGACTTATTTCAGTAAACTGTTATGCTTAAACAAAGTAATGTTCTGCCGGAAGAACACTGATAAAGGTAAACTGTTATTTTTGTACAAACAACTGAAAATAACTTTTGTATCATTTTACTGTATTTGAATGTTCCGCCGGCGGAACACTGATAAAGATAAACTGTTATTTGTACAGAATAACGCCTGGAACTGTAAATAGTTTTTTTATCAATTTAATTATTTAAATGTTCCGCCGGCAGAACACCGATATACAAAATGTAGGTAAACTGTTTTTTTGTACATTTCTTTTGCATCTTTACAGTGTCATGAGGAAATGTTCCGCCGGCGGAACATTCTCATCACAAAAACTGTATTTTGATACATTTCTTTTGCATATTTAGTGTCATGAGAAAATGTTCCGCCGGCGGAACATTTACATCACTAAAACTGTATTTTAATACATTTCTTGTGCAATTTTGCAGTTTCTTGACTAAATGTTCCGCCGGCAGAACAATTATATTCTGAAGATTTATTAGGTATTAAAAGAAATGTTCCGCTGGCGGAATATTCATATTTCAAAATAATCTGTTTTTGATAGATTTCTTGTTCAATTTTACAGTTTCTTGAAGAAATGTTCCGCCGGCAGAACATTCATTTTTCAAAATCTGTATTATGATATATTTTTTCTTTAACTTTGCAGTTTCTTGAGAAAATGTTCCGCCGGCGGCACATTTACATCACAAAAACTGTATTTTAATACATTTCTTGTGCAATTTTGCAGTTTCTTGACTAAATATTCCGCCGGCAGAACAATTATATTCTGAAGATTTATTAGGTATTAAAAGAAATGTTCCGCTGGCGGAACATTCATGTTTCAAAATCTGTTTTTGATATATTTCTTGTTCAATTTTACAGTTTCTTGAAGAAATGTTCCGCCGGCAGAACATTCATTTTTCAAAATCTGTATTATGATATATTTCTTCTTTAACTTTGCAGTTTCTTGAGAAAATGTTCCGCCGGCGGAACATTTACATCACAAAAACTGTATTTTAATACATTTCTTGTGCAATTTTGCAGTTTCTTGACTAAATATTCCGCCGGCAGAACAATTATATTCTGAAGATTTATTAGGTATTAAAAGAAATGTTCCGCTGGCGGAACATTCATGTTTCAAAATCTGTTTTTGATATATTTCTTGTTCAATTTTACAGTTTCTTGAAGAAATGTTCCGCCGGCAGAACATTCATTTTTCAAAATCTGTATTATGATATATTTCTTGTTTAACTTTGCAGTTTCTTGAGAAAATGTTCCGCCGGCGGAACATTTACATCACAAAAACTGTATTTTAATACATTTCTTGTGCAATTTTGCAGTTTCTTGACTAAATGTTCCGCCGGCAGAACAATTATATTCTGAAGATTTATTAGGTATTAAAAGAAATGTTCCGCTGGCGGAACATTCATATTTCAAAAAAATCTGTTTTTGATATATTTCTTGTTCAATTTTACAGTTTCTTGAAGAAATGTTCAGCCGGCAGAACATTCATTTTTCAAAATCTGTATGATTATGATATATTTCTTGTTTAACTTTGCAGTTTCTTGAGAAAATGTTCCGCCGGCAGAACAATTATATTCTGAATATTTATTTGTTATTAAAAGAAATGTTCCGCTGGCGGAACATTCACTTCTCAAAATCCGTATTTTGATATATTTCATATGCAACTTAAACAATTTCTTGAAAAATGTTCCGCCGGCAGAACAATTTTATTTTGTGTGATTCATTAGAATAATGTATATATATGTTTGAATGAAATGTTCCGCTGGCGGAACATTTCATATATATATGTTAATATTTTATGTATATTTATATTAAAATAACAGATTTTATGAATTATATTTTCACAAATTTAAGTTTTTTTGTTCTCTTTATTCAAATATCCAGTCAAACTATTGAAAAATACATGCATATTTTCAGCAAAATTTGCTGAAAATGGCCATTTTAAATGGGATTCAGTGGACAATCCCTTTTTAAAATGGACGGAGTTATTAGTCTCAGACCTGTCCGGCAAAGAAAATTGCAACGTAAGATTCGTCGAAACCTACAATAGGAAGAATAAACAAGAAAAACATGATGATGAAATCACAAAAGAAATTGTTCAACACTTAAAGGAACAGATGAAAAACACAGATCCACTGTCACTAGAAAATCGATTGAAAAGCTGTGAATTAAACGGTATAGAAATTGATGAACAACTAGAAACATGCGCATATGGGCATCAACTAGCTTCGAAATTCTGCGAAACAATTAATTGTGAAAATGATTTCCTTTCCTTGAAGAAGCGAGTAACACCTATTCAGTCTACAGTTGGTAGTAATTTAGGTAGTATTTTCAAACAGTTAAAAAGATCGACAGATTATGAGGTGCAAGAAGAAAAAAAAGCCGAATTATCTAAAGTGAGAAAAACTAGTTTAACTATTATAACCAAACCAATAAGAGATTTCATGGAAGTTCTTAACGCCTCTAAGTCTGTGGAAGAAATAGATTACTTCATAACATGGGTAGATATTTTCCTTTCTAGGAAAAGTAGAGTAGAAATATTTGAACTGAAACTACAACAACAGGATGCATGGAAAAAATTTCACAAACGAAAGCAAGAACTTCCAAATCGAGAATATGATGAAAAAGATGATATAAAAATATTAGAATCAAAAATTGATGCAGCATCATTTTCAGTTATGCATATATTTCGTGAAATAGGACTTACATATGATACTGTTTGTGAGCTTAAACAGGATACTTATAAATTACGCCTGCCCGATGTTGATAGCATTGCGTCCATTTTAGCAAAACTTGTAGCGAGAGGGCGACAGTTCGAATTAATAGATGGTGATAATTTTTACTTAGCACACAATTGGTTGACAAAAGTGCTTTCATCAGTTGATACTGAAATATATTACAGTAAAGTTTTAACTATGAGTGTACTAGGTGTTCAAAGTTCAGGTAAGTCAACTCTGCTTAATGCCATGTTTGGTGCTATGTTTCCAACAAGTGCTGGTCGGTGCACAAGAGGTATACATGCACAACTAGTACCATACCAAGATGAAAGTGATGCTTCAGCAGCTCATTTTGAACATAAATATGTCTTAGTGCTTGACACAGAGGGATTGTGTCCAACTGAAATTGTACGTAAAAACCACGAACATGACAATGAATTAGCAACCTTGATAACTGGACTAGGAGATGTTACTATAGTAAATGTAATGGGGGAAAACACGCAGGCGATTCGTGATATTTTGCAGATTGTAGTACATGCATTTCTTCGCTTAAAGATTACTAATAAAGAACTAGAATTAAACAAGAAGTGCTTACTAGTTCAGCAGAATATTAGCTCAAGGTCAGCAGAAAGTCATTTGAATGAAGGGTTGAATAAGTTGATAGCGCACCTGGATGAAATGGCGCTAGACTCGGCAAGATACGAAGGTATTGAACACATTTCTACATTCGATCAAGTGATCAAATTCGATGGTTCAACCGACGTTAGGTATCTTAGTAATGTTTGGGATGGTGATCCGCCATTCGCGCGGATCAATCGAAGTTACAGTCAAAAGATTGATAAAATCAAGATGGATGTAGCGAAACGAACATTTCATTTGACATTTCCATCTAGTAATAATCTTGGAAGTTTCGTTTCGCAAACATATGACTTGTGGCAAGGGGTCTTAAACGAGAGCTTCGTTTTTTCATTTAAAAATAGTCTCGAAAGAAAGGCATATTTAGGCATGGATGCATTCATACAAAATAAACTTTGGGAAATTGAAAACATCATCACAGATCAAATACATTTGATCAAACAAGAAGAATTTTGCAAATGCCAAACTCAAGAAGTAATTAATAAAAGCAACGAGGAGGTCGACAAACGAATTAATGGAGTCATCGATAATGAGAAACAAAAGGCTGAGAAACTTTTAAACAATTACTTTGTTACTTGCGATGAGAGTGCCTTCTAAAGGATGCTCAGGCTCAACAAAAGGAGTTCATGGACTCCCAGCAAATCACTAATTTTTTTGAGCAGCACTGGAAAGACTCTTTTGGAGCAAGTTGTAACGACTCCGCCTATGAAGTAGGTATTTATGATTTGAAAAAAGCGTTTGAGGATTGTCTCTTTGAAATGCATATTGGAAAAGATACAGAGTTAAAACATATCTTAGAACAAGTGAACTGGTATGGAAGCCCTAAGAGAGATCTACAAAATGCTTTGAATTTTCAACTAACAGGTTTTCATGATGAAATCGACGCTGAATCTGATACACAAGTTGATGTTGCATTGCAAGACATTGAACCACTTTATCTCGATATTGCATGGAAAATAAAACTTATGCGTAGAATGAATGAAAGAATTACGATATCGCATGTACATGATTTGCTTAAGTTCGTGAAACAAGTATTAACGAACAGGAATCTGGAGTTTAAGCCACGTTCATTTTATATGAAAATATATGTTCATGTGAGCATATTTGCACAACATAAATTCCATGAACACAATAACAAACCGATGCAAAAACTAAATACAGAGTTGATGTCTTACAAACAGCAACAAAAGCTTCTGTTCGAAAATTATCTCGAGCTCCGCAAAACGGAAGATACTGTTGTAGAAATTATAACAAGTGCAATTGATCGTTGCATTAAAGATAAACTGACTGACAAAGTTTCAAGTGAAATACAAAATTTCCTTCGCAGGGTTTTGCCTAAAACTAAAATTGAATTAATCACCGAACTCTGTACGGACTTGATAAATACTAGAAACTTTTCAAAAATCGATTCTTATCTACAAAACCCGTTGGAAACCGCCCAGAAGTGGCTGGATGAAAAGGCAAATATATGTTTGTTCCACGGAAGTCCCAATCAATATACATTATATTTGAGAGCAACAGTAGATGCCTTATATTTAAAAGTTGCAAAGAGCTTAGAACCTCTACAAAACACAAATGACAACACAGTACCAATCAGTAACTTATTCAATCGTATCCGTCTAAATTTGAGTGCAAACGAAATACTCATATCTTACACAGATTTTGAATCCATGTTTGGTTGCCGAAAAGATTCAAAAGTCAATTTGGGAGCCGTGTGTGAAGCTGTTAAAAACAAAGTATGTGCCTTAACTGCCACACTCTTGGACTCAGGATCATTGCATACAACCGAGAATGTTAGCTGGCAGCACGGAGACCCAGTTCAGAGACATTTTGAACATATCTGGGGTTGTAGCGAATTATGTCCATTTTGTAAGGAACCTTGTGAAAAGTCGGATTTGTTCCACACTGAATGTCACACGTGCATTCAACATAGACCTCTCTGTTTAAGAGGAGTGAGAGCTATGTCAGATGAACAAGCGTGTCTAAACACTTGTAATTATTATGTGCAATCAAAACATTCAACGTTTTCATGCCGTGCCATTAACTATGTTTGTAATGACGGAATGAGTGAGTGCTCTACACAAAATCAACATAAATACACCAATTACAGAAAAACTTTGAAAAACTGGTTTATTCAGCCAAATTCTGATATGCACCAATCGTCAACATTTTGGCTCTGGGTTGCTGCAACATTTAAGGATCAGTTTGCACAAAAATATAAATTTAAAACTGACGAAATACCAAGATCATGGGGTAGTATTTCTGCTGAAGATGCCGAAGAAAGTTTGAGAAATTCGTATAGATAGAACGTAAGGGGTTTTGTTCCGTACGTAGCACAGCGTAAATAAATAATGAACACATTGACAATATAGACGATAAATAATGTATTTATTTTAGCTACGATAGCTCTGTTATGGCATTCAAATTTACACCCGAGGACGGAAAAATAGACAAAGAATATCAACATACTGTTGTTAGAACGGTACATTTTAGGATTTTTTCACTAGTTTATAACTAATCAAAGTTTAATTGAGCATAATGGAATATAATTATGTAAGTCCCCATTATTGGCAAACATGATCTTGTCAATGGATACTCGGTTCCGAGGAAATAACAAATCGATGTATTGTAAAAAAGCACTCCTCAGCCATCTTCAAGGGTTTTCTGAGTATAATGCATAATACAGAACAGATCAAATTTTACTGAGAATTTGTATTGATTTTCTAATTATTATAAATCTTTGTCATTCGTACCTTTTACCATTATTCTTCAAAATCATATTCTAACTTCTTGTGTACGTTTTCAATCTACAATTAAAACAATAGCAATCATTAAAAAAAATGTCAAACCGATTATCAATGAAGTGACCATAGTTTTCTTGAACCATAGTCTTATTTAAGCATTTTAACAACATTATTATCTAATTTGTTTCCATTTTAATCTTTCACTTGTACCTGCTTCGATTGTAATAAATACCAATATCCCCGTACATGTACATGTATTACCAATAAGACTTTCAGATGCACTTTTATCAACTGTGCTTTGTTCGATAAATTGATTATTCATATAATTTATATGTCATTAAATTGTAACATGTTTACGTGTATTTTTGTTTGCTTTTAAAAGTGTATAAGATGGTCAAATTGAAAGGGAGAACTAATATAGGTTTCCTTAAAAGATTTAAATATGTATTCTTTCTTAATAATATCATATTTCATCTATTATTTTGAAGAGTGCATAATGCATTATTTTATGATAACAAGCAAAAGGACAAAAGTATGAAATAAACGTATTGTCTGGTATAAGACTTAGAGGGTCTGATGTTATAAATTTGGAGTCATATATCAATACATGCTCTCATCTTTTCACTTGTTCCAGCTTCGATTGATTTTGAATCATTGTGTTAAATACCAATATTTTATGAAGCACAATACTTGTATTGTTTTTTTAAATTGAATGACATGGTCAAACTTTAGAGGAAGAACTAATTTAAGTTTCCTTAAACGTTTTAAATGTTCTTGCTTAAATTCATTTCTTTATTATTTTGAAGGCTGTATAATGTTTTTATGATAACAAAAGGACAAAGGTTGGAAGTATATTAGACTTAGAATACAGGGTCTGAGGTTATGAATTTTGAGTCAAATATGAATACATTCTGGCCTCATTTTCAGATCAATTTTCGGTGTTTATCATTACTGATAGTTGTATTTTAAGTAACCAAACAGTATACAATATACAGTATCAGTGTGTTTTGTAATCATATCATAATAAACTTAAGACCTTTTCAAGAGCAAATAAAAATCATACATGTATTTAAGCTGGGAGGTCAGTCGCAAGCTTTAAATTACCTTGGACCCTGAACTCTAAATGTGGCAATATTCGAAAACCAGACTACTGTCAGATATTAGGATAAGTTTTTATAATATGTTTGTTATATAAAACATGATTTCTTTCTCATTGGCATTACGAATATAATGAAAAGTAGATGGCGCCACTCTCGAGTTTATAACTAGTGTATTATTTATTGATTTTTTATTTAGGTTCCTTCGTTTATTGTTGTCACACTATTTTATAGATTGTTCTAAATAGATATTTTAGCAGTATAATTTTATGTATATTCAAGTTCTCTTTATTATTAGTCATGAAATAAAATTGTTTGAAAAAACGTACTCGTCTCTGTAAATTACTCAACGTTGTTTTTCTTTCTTCCGTTTCTCGGAAGCGCTGTGTTGATTTTTCCATTTTCAACCTGAAAAAAAGAAGACCCATTTTTGATATTTTGATATTTTGATAGGTATCGATTGTCAAAACAGTATCTTCAGCTCTATATACATAACTAAAGAGAGGTGTTAGACCAAGGGAATACAAATTGAACATTAAATTTTTCCACATCCTTTCTAGCAGAATTTTGGTAACCAGTAAAAATGAATCACTTCATCGACTTCACATAAAACAATTGACCAAGTATGGCTCTAAAACCAGCCACCAACAGTAAACAGTATAAACATTACACGACAAACTACAAACTTGGCAAACTACAAAAACTATATAATTTATAGGAATACAGAAATTCTGTCATTCCATTCAGATTTCTTTTAACAAGCGTTTATAAAATTGGCTCTACTCTGAAAGTTAATTTAATTAGAAAAGACAAAATGACGTACCACAAAAGCAATAATTACACCGAACTCCATTTTTCAACCATTGCATGTTCTTTCCTTTTAATTTTAGCACAATTGTTCTTCAGTTCCTTATCGCTCGGCGCGCATGAATTTTAATTCGGACCAAAGTACTACGTTTATCTACAAACGCCATGTAAAACTAATTCTCGTTCCAAGTTACAGTGTAAGTTCTGTTTCCACGAGTGCTTTCAGTACTTTGATTACTATTGTTTTATTTTCAATAGTATTTCTGTTATATACCGGCGAGCCATTAATTATCAGTACTAACCTTGACCTACACAACTAGTATTTGCCAACTTCTCCAGGTTAATAATCGGTGGTGTGGACGGAATAGCCTTAGACACAATGCCTTTGAACAGCTTATTCGCCTTAACCTGAAACATGGCCGCGTATAACGTTCGAACACATTGACCGGGGTCCGTGAAACTAGTGCTTTACATATCAAAGGTAGCCTGGTAATGTTTGCATGGGGCAAATGCGCATAGTAATAAATAAAATCGACAACTTTACCTTCAGGGGTAATGCATACAAATAGACAATAACCTATTTAAATCAGTTCAAAGAATTGCAACAGATAAATGATCGTGTACTCATAAATACACTATTAAGTGACACTTAGCTTCAATTACATGATAATTTATTGAAAGTTATTCATGCCACTGGCTTGAACGAAACGGTTAAATAAACTTGATTGTAATCTAAAGTTATTGGTTCTCAGACTGAATATAAATATGCAAATTTTAAGTCAGGGAATAATTATATTAAAGTTGTGCCTTTTTTATGTTGCATACCCAAGGGTCACAGGAAGTGATATTCTGGTTAAGAAAATAGCAATATTTCATGATCGCGTGCCAATAACCTTATAAATTATTACCAAAGTGACTGATTATCAAAGTAGTCGATTTAAATGTTATTATCATTGTCACGAAAAAAGGTTAATTCATGCGCTATATTAACTACTAGTATTATCTTGGGATATGAAGTTCCAGCTATTCAAAAACATTAAAATACTTGTTTTGTATTCCAATCATATTTGGCCACCAATTAATTCAGATATTCTTATTCATGGGCGTTACATTGGTGTATTTAACCGACTGCTCCTCTAATTGTTACTGGTTGCCAGTCTCCGTTGAGTTGTTGTTGAACTCAGTTGATAAAATGTGGATTTTTGCATTAGCAACTTGTGCGATACTCATTACAGGTACTTCAATTTACTTTCTTCCACCGACTGTATATACAAAGAAGTATATCAACGAATTGCATGTATTTCATGTTCATCTAATATTACAGCGGTCCATGTTAAAGGGACAAGACTTCAACTTACGCAAAACTTTATTCACTAAGCTGAGATAACAATGTTTGGACAGGGATTCGTACCAATGACATTTACTTTTGACAGACTGCTATTTTTTTAATATTCCGTCTACGATCTTAATTTACATAGTTACAATATCCATATGTTTGGCGTTAATATTGTGCTTAATAATTGTAATTCTAGCTACGATACGCCTAGATTTAAAAAAACGAAACTCAGTTTTGTCCGGATAATTTTGAAGCCATAAAATGCTGTAAAAAAGTTCTGTAATTGAGTTTTAATTCAGGCATACTTCAGTTTAATAATCATAAGATAGCAACACAATTAACACTTTTGACACGAAAGTAAATGGACAAAATGACTTTTTATTAACCTTTTAAATTATAACCGTTTGAATTGTTATCTATTCGACTGATTGTATAATAAATATATACGAATTCATGTATAATCTCCATTTATTTGTCCATTAGAAATTCCGTAGTCTCGTAAATGCTTCAATATGCACTAGCATGTAAAATGTTTTACTCTGAAAGTTAATTATATGTTTGAAATATCTAAAAACAGCGTATCATTCACTTTAATTATTAAATTGAAACTGTCATACCAATAGACAATACAGGAATATGACAAAGACCAGGATGTAAAATTAATCAGAACAGTGTATTACTAATTTACTAGAGTAATATTTATATAAGTGGATATTATCGCGGGTCGAACTATTTGCAAATCTGTAACAGAAATGTTCCACGACGCAAACTTAAAAACTTTTACAATATTTCAGGAGGTAATAAAACTCGAAAATATTTCTGGTGATGATTTAATCATCAGCTTGTACTAGAACAGAAAGTCTAGATAATTCCACGAGAATGATAAGCATAATCATTTTGATACAATTACGGTGTAGCTGAAATCCGCACCGTGTTGGTAATATCCCTTGATAAGAAATTTCATTGCCTCCTTTGGATTTTCCTAGAAAGGGAAAACCTTAACATGAAGCGCAATCATTCTTCTCTCCCGGTTGTAATGTGTGTAAAAAATGTACTCACTGTTGTTGTTTTTATTGAACAGCAGCAAATCAGCACATTTACACGAAATAAGTAGAATGGTGTAAAGAAGTAAGTATTCCAGATAGCCAAACAATACAACCGTTTTCATCTACAAACGATTGACATAAAGACAAGAGGATAGAATTATCGTTGACACGATTAGAACCTTTATCTACATATGGATGTTTTATCAAATGAACATTGTCCTAACCCGCCTCCGTCGTCGAGTGGTTAAGGTCGCTGACCTCAAATCACTATAACCTCTCACTGATAGAAGTCGTAGGTTCGATCCCAGCTATAGACCATGTCTCTTTATGTGAGAAAGTAGACAGTTGCTTACAGAGGATGTGAGTATGGTACTGATTCTTCCAAGGAACGATGTTTATGTGAACTGTCCGCCTCATATCACCCGATATATACAAACAACCATACAAATGAACATTGTCCTAAATGGGTTCAAATCAGGAAATTTTTAGTTACATGTATCAGACATAATATTATTATGTTTTGTCATAACAAAAGACATAATCATAGGTCAACAAAGACGTTGTTCAAGCCGTACTGAATGTTATTTTCGTTTAAGAAACGCATGTTCGTCAATAGAGTTTATTTTGCAAGTAGTCTTGAGATATGGAAGATTGCTGCATTATTCCGAGGTCGAACCTCAAGTGATCTTTCATAACAATGGAATGCATCGTTTGGTAGATTTTCTTGCTCTAAACATTGTCCAAGTAAATTCAGTGCTGTTTCCTTGTGGTATAAGGTTTTTTGTTCCCGTGTAACTTGTTGCAGCTTATGTAGAGATCTTTGCTTCTCTTCGACTTTTCTAAGACGGCCATATGTTTTGTATTCTAAGAAATACAAGTAAGGTAGAGAATCTACCTCTGCTAGGTTCATCCATTTATCAAATAACGGATTTCTGCATTGAATATCTTCTTGTGTTGACCGGTAGTATTCTTGTCTCATTTCCTGAGGTACAACATTGACTTCACAGCGCATGAATCTCACACAATACGATACAATATATCTGATGCCAGTCGGTACTTGTATTTGATCAGCAGCGTGAGGGAATCGAGATGGTGCTTTTATGTCTACATCAGTATGACGATCACAAACAGGCAACACAACATCCCTATCATACTGTCGGTCAATATGACGTAATATTTCTTCTGTTGCATGTATATCACCAACACTATAACAAACAGTGGCAAGTTTCAACCAGCCAGACGATACATCGGAATTAACTCCTAACTTAAACCATCTATATACAATGTTTGAAATAGGTTTTTGTACCGTAATATAATATGATGCTAACAGTGAACCTATCGTAGAACATAACAGTGGTACCATACAACTGTATGCTTGTTGTTCTAAATCACCGGATTGTGGATATTGCTGGTTACACTTGATATAATAACACAGAAAAGATTGCATTGTATCAAGAACGTTACAGTCATTACATTTCTGAAGTTGAGCATTAGAAAAAGATTGGAATTCATTTGCTGAATTACAACACAATTGTCCTAAGATATGTTGGTTTATTACTACGGGTGAACCTATTTGATGGGAATATATTACTCTTCCATTAAACTTCATCTTAAGTCTTTCACCGATACCATCTATTTGTATTTGAAACAACGCCTTACCTCCACTACTTATAATGCACTGAAGTACTTCTAGTAAACTGCGTTGTTGGTCATTTGATATTCTGTTTGCCATGATATTGTTCTCAGGAATGATGAAATGAGGACAGTTTTTATTGTTTATGAAGTTATATAGTACACGTAATACTTGGTTAAAACATACAACTAGATTACTTTCTCGCCAGAAATATGATGAAGTGTTTTCTATGCAATAGAACAGAGCAGTTTTACACATGTAACTCGAAATTACGTCCTTAAGTACATGAAGCGACTTCAGCAACATTTTCATTAATACATAACACCTCATCTGCGTTAAATTCAAACTGAACATTATATATCTCTCAGCCATTGATGTAGAAATTCTCCATTCAGTTTCATCTAACCCACTAATTTTGCTACTTACTGGAACAACAAAACAACCGGATATTTCTGACTCTGACTTTAACTCTGCACTAGGCCATCCACTAACACTCCTTCGGTTTAGCCAGCGCCTGCCTTGTAATGGCCATTGTTCACAGTGAAATGTACGAACTAAATCCGTTTCAATTAAATTACCTCCGCGAGAAATAACTGCAGCTGGACCATGACGTTCAAACCCGAGTGCTTCGTTCACCGTGTTAAATAATGTGTTTTTCAAAAGTATTCTTCCTTTAGCATCCTTATGATAGGTATCACCAGGTACCAAGCTTGCGGCGACTGGTTCATCATCTCTTAGTAGTTGTAAGAGGCAGTATCCAGGTGCAGTTGTCTCATCTTGTACCATTAATAAATTCTTAACGCCAGATTTCCATTCAGCCCAGTCCTGAATTACATGATAAGTATTCACAGCAAGCAGTACATCATCGTCTGATTTGATTCCTATCGTTGTACTTCCCTCAGATTGACTTCCAAAATGGTATATTTTCGAACCACTAATGAATGAACGTTTATAGACCGTGCCCATGGTTTCTCTAAACAACGTGCCTTCCCGTCTCTTCATAATCATTTCATCATTAACTCCTATATCACTGAGAACTTCTGATAATCTCAAAGACAAGGTTTGAATATCTGGCTGAACACTCGACATTCTGAAATATAGAATAACCGTGGATTTTTGAAATTCTTCTTTGTACGCTAATGATTTCTTCACGTGCTTGTTGGATGATTACATTTAGTTGGTCAATCATAATGTTATCAGATAATATAACATGGGAATGAACATCGTAATAATGAGAAATCCGCCGTCTTGTCTCATATTAATCGTTCTAATTCCTCAATGCTGCGTAATATCAGATACGAAATGCGTATTTTTTAAAAATATTGATTAAGGTGGATAGCGGGTTTCCTCCAAAAAATTGTCATTTTTTAGACGTCAGCGCACAATAAAGAACTTTTGCATGAACAATCTTTAATGTTAATTGACTAATGCAGAAATGATATATTCAAATGATATTTCCATAGAAACCGCAAAAGATATGTTTGTGGCTTTTAGGACATTATCATGATTTATATAGTTGAATAGAGTAAGGTGTTTAAGGGCTTGTGGTGTAGAGAATGAATTTTGGGGCCAGAAAGAAATGTGAACCTTTCTTATCGAAAATATATATCATATATAATTTTGTAAGATTACCATTGTAAGAGAACTTATCATAATTGATAATGTCAGTTATTTATTGAATTGATTCAAACGTAGTCCTAAATATAATGCACTTGTAAACTGTATTTAGTGTAGCGTGACAGGCTGATTGGTGATATCACTAAAACTATACCATAACTATATACTTAAATAAAAACACTGTAACAACTCCACTGCAAGTGATTTGAAACAAATATTATACAATGTAATTGGTTGATAAGTCAATATCGCACGCAATATACATATCTTTTAACAACGATAACTACTCTGTATATAGAAATATATTACAATAAAAAAGCCATAACATTAATAAGTGTATAAATGGAGGGAAATTTTTCTTAGATTTTCGGTAACGTCATTTGTTCATTAGATATATGACTTCAAAGAAATTACGTAGCCTTGAATTACGTTATACGTCATAAAAGAAGATAATAAGTATCAACATTCAGAGACACGGTTCCTTAGACTAACAGTTCCGCTACACAGCACCGAAAACCGCTTTGAAATACATTTTAAAAAAAGCGCTTATCTTGATGACGATTCTTATCAATGGAGCCAAAAAGAGTGAAGGATAGATTTATAGTCTGAAATTCATACACATTTCCAACCGACTTTGACAAGTTACCCCAGATCACTGGGTTATAGGTCGTCCGTTAACACTCGGTGTCATTATATAAGGCAGCCACGGAACATTAACTTATTTCCGTCACAGGTACCCATTTAAACACTTAGGTGGAGGAATACATTTTTTGCTCAGGAAAAATCCGACGGTGCGGGCGAGATTTTACCAGCTATTAACAACCAAACTGCCAAACATTATTGTCTTGTATCAACGAATTTCAATTAAGAAATTGATGCATCCCGTTAAAATTTGATAGCCAAGTAAAATCGTTAAGCGTTTACAGTTTAATTGTTTTAACCGCGCCCAGTTTTAAAGTCTAAAAAGAGACTTAATAACGATTTATTGTCAAAACGGTATCATACCGTACCAGTGCAAAATATGGTGATATTTATTCTCAGTATTTAATGAACAAATGTACAAATAGAGGGGGGGGGGGGAGGGTCTCATTTCCGTTTTCCGATTGGAAAACAAAACAAAACAACAACAAACAACAAAACAGATAAAAAAGAAGTACCATATAGAACACACGTGAAGAAAAATGTCCTATTATTATTCTACGTAAAACTGACATCCTGTTTTGAGTTCATAAAGAGCAGCGTAACGGAAGCAGACGTAAGGGCAAAAATCTTGTAGGTTATATTAATATTTCCGACAAGACAATGTAGAACTTAATAAATAAATAACATATTGAAACATTCTTATTACCATACATGTACAAATAGAATTTTGTACCGAACAGGACTCATTTGCTGACTCGTTTAACCAAATTGAACTCTGTGTTTAATAACATAATTATAAATATTTAATGAAAGAAGTAGAACTGTTGATAGTTGCTGCTGTACAATGGATACATGAACAAGAATAACATAATTCATTTCTTAAATAAACAAATTATAAGTTAACAAGGTAATACAATACACTTACCTAAGCTGTTTGTGAATATCTTAAAAAAGTAAACGATTTAATTTTCTTATGGGATTTCTTCAATATGGCTGATCGCTATGAGGTCATCTTGGGAAAATAATTTATAAACTTCCTCTTTCGTTTTCACAAGTTATGTAAAGCGAGATAAATCCATGAACTTGTGTTGCTACTGAACGCTAAAAGTTTTGAATTATCGCTCTTAAAACTAAAGACTGACTTATTTTTTTATTAAATAAATGTTATAGGGAGTAAGATATATATAAATGATGATAAATAAGTCATTTCACACCCACTTTTGCGTTGCGAAATCGGAGAAAAGTGGGTTTAAAACGTTTCAGAACAAATACAGAAGCAATACAATTTATACACTATTTGAAGTTACTTATACAAGAAAAGTTTTGACCTGCACTATAAACTATTTTTTAGAGATAATGTGTATGAATTTCTGTATCGACGATCCTCTAATTTATACGTATATCTTCCACTAAATACCTGGAATAGAATACAGAGGTTGTAGTCGTCTTTTAACTTACAAAAGGATTCCAAAATGTTCTACATATTTCATACATGTCATTCTTTTAAGGATATTTCTTTTTCAATGTTTAGTTTAACTATGATTAAACTAAATATTGAACATTGAAAACGAAATAGAGTTTAAAAAGACATATACTCGTATATTGTATATCAAAATATTGGTAACAGAATTGAGGACTTTATTTAAGACTTGTACATATAATAGTACATAGTCATACAATATAAATAGCATAAGTTATAATATCAACGTCAGTAATAAAAATAAAAAAACATCTGTATTTATTACATTTTGTATGTAAATGCTCTATCTATTCTATCATGCTGTTACAAAAGTCACTGAGACTAAATAATTCCATTAAAAAAGTCAAATTTTGATTTCTCTAATATAATGAGTTTTCGTCTAGGTGGTTAAATTGTATTGATGTATTGTCCTTTTCAGGTTAATGCGAAAAGGGTCTTTAAATTGTCTAAAAAATGGATTGTTTTCTTCAACTATACTGCAATATCTATCTTAGTAACCATCATGATGGGTTAGCACGTTAATTGAAGGGATGGTGTATAAGGCTTTATTATGCCTAAAATGGCCTTACGGACCAAAACACACTCATCATAATTATATGTACATAACTATACAAGTGCTAGCCCCCTATGGTAATTATCATAATAAGTTGAAATATAAGTTCTTAGCCCTACTATAGTATGTAGTTCGATGTTTGGGTTTTAGCTGCGGCACGTGTCTTACGTGCAAATCGGATTTTTTCAGAATGTCACAGTTGGTATCTCTTAACAACTATTCGTAAGTTTATGTCTTCATTTACAGGTAGTAGTGCGACTTCTGAAGATGATTTTGATTTCCTTCTTCTATTATTTTGGAAAAATTACACATGGACAAGATATACCCTACCAGAGCAGGATTCTGACTCTGATATTGACGGAGGTAAGAACAATTAGATTCTGAAGTAATGCTCGCCTTCAAATCACGACCGTATGATTATAACGAACTCTTATTCCTGGATCGGTTTTCATTTTTTCACCTTTACCTTCGTTCGTGTACGTAACCTCATACTTGAGACCATCTCACAGTTATAGCACCCATTTAGTGTTTACTTATACAATATAATATTGCCTGTAACCCTGAAGACTGAAGCAAGCATTACAGTATATATACATACCATTTTGACGCATGAAGCATCTTAATGTATTTTTGACTAATTATGCAAAGCCACGAATGTGATTGAAATGACCTAAAATAAGCACAAACGTCACTTTCAAGGGCAGATAACTCATAAACAAGCACCGCAACCCCGATATTTGTTTCGCTTAAAATGTTTCTATTATCATATGCTATTATCATGCAAAGTTTTAAAACAATTCTGTCTATACGTTTTCATTTTACCTATATGTTTAATAGTAAAATTGTGGAAACTGTCAGATATGTCCTTTAAAGACCACTCTGTATTAATAACATTAGTGTGTAATTTTCGTAAATCAACTCCTTATAATAAATACATAATGATATTTTAAGAGTAACTCTAAATACAATTCAGCCAAACATTTAATGCTAAAAAGTACAATTTTGCGATTCTTAGATACCGAGGAATGGCCACACGGCTCTTTTACATTGTTGATGTCAAAGTATGGTTGCCCTAGGGGTAATTGGAACCGTGGATATATTGACCTTACCTGGCAGACACCACATGTAATGATAACTCATTCAACGGAACACCAATGTGACAACTACAACATAATGACAGACGGACAGCTTGACAATGCAGAATGCCGTCCTCTGCTGTCCAATATGTCGCAGCCGACATCACATAGCAATATGTTTGGTCCTTTTTCGAAGTATAAAACTACACTTAATTTCTGTCAACGAATTGACAGTACAAGTAAAGAACTCTCTAATGCTACGAACAGTTGGCCTGAAGGCAATTTTCGTCTATTTGATGCAAATCCTGACTGCCCAAGCGGTAAGAACTAATACTATATTAGTATTTAGAATACTTGTATCAATAATTCTACCTTACTTATTACTATTAAACGTCATTATTGTTTTTGCGATTAATTACTATTTTATTTTAAATTACGCAATTTCTTAGTTTTTTTTATTTCAATTTTTTTGTTGCTTTTACAATGTTAAATTTATTTTTGCATATTGTTCCTAGCATTAGTCTTTATTTATAATTTACAGGTTTCACTCATGAGGACCAGGAAATAATTTTACCACCTGTCTTTGAATGGACTGCTAATGGATTTCTTCCCAAATTCAACGTACAAGTAGATGCGGTTAACAATAAAAGTAAGTTGGAAGTGGAATCTGATTTACTAAATATTACTTGGTATAAAGTGTTGCATATGTTATAGACTAAATCCAAAATTCGAAAATGTCAAAAAATCAAAATGCAGACATTCAATTAAAAATACTCGTATACCTTGAACTTCAATACTTTATAAGAATTTCAGTACGGCACTATGCCCCACAAGTAGACCAATTAATGTCTTACACATTCGACTTTCCTTTATAATGTTTATCTAAATCAGTTAAAGGGCTCATATTTTGGATTTTAAGCAATACTTACTCTTGGAGAGTGTGTTCGTGATGAACTGAGTGATACCAATACTTCAAGCAATACACAAGCCAACAATTCTGCGTTTATCATTTTAAAGGTAAATTATTTTTCATCCGGCTAGCGGAATAGGTAGAGCATTTTCAAGATTTATAGGGTCTAGAGGATCGTGAGTGTGAACCTTAGACACGGAACATATACTCTGCGGCTTATTGGTTGAAGACATCTTGATGTATATAAAAGGCAATATATCATCTCTACCGGATCTATTACGTGGAGACGTTGAAAGTTATTTGAGATAAACAATGTTAGTACTGGTACAGATTTGATTTACTGCCCGCTTATATATTACTAAAGTACTACAGCATAGAACCCTGCACGACAATAAAAACACCCCTTTTCACCACTATTATATGTATCGTTTCGTAAGACTCATCGTTTCATGTTATGGTCATGAAATAAAACGGTTCTACCGGTTTTTAAAAGAATACTTGAAGTAAATGATTGACGTTTATGCTCTTGGCATTATTTCCGTGTTCAGGATATTCGCTGTGTCTAAGAAACGATCCACAAGACAACATCTTTTCTTTTACCACTCTTCACCACTACTCAGTTTGACTAAACTTTATTTGAGTGGCGAGCTTTGTTCAATGTAGGTGGCGCAATTACTGTTGGCATAATGCATCATGCTAATTCTCCTGTTAATACTTAATATTTGGTTTTAAAGATGGTTTGTTGATCTGCATCTTGAATTGTTCTTCGATTTTACACGTTAACTTTGGCAGTTGATTTCAGTCACAGAAAAAAAGATAATACAATTGTGGTATATGTAACAATATTTTGATAACCTTTTGTTGATGTACTTTATTTTAGGATGGAGATAATCCCTGTCCTGCAAATAAAACATCCATTTTGATATCTGAGAGTATATCATTAACTTCAATGGAAAGTGTCACGCCAGATGTAACACACCTGTTCAAATTCTGTTATTATCAACCAGGGCAGTGGACAGGTAACAAATATTGAACCAACATTGTCCTTGTTGTATTTAAAGTGATACGTTATGTTGAAAACGGTTTTGATGACACCTCTTTATTTCTCTATAGACTTGGTATAAAATTCCTGATTTCTTACATACTCAAAAGTGGTAAGCTAAAAATGCATGTGATGGATGTTCACATTATATAAGTTAGCTCCTACGAATTGCAGTACAACGGGGTTCAGCAAATCTTTTGATAGAAAAGATAAAAAACAGCTCAGACGGACCGGTCAGTAATAATCATACTAATTGTATAATCATACCCCACGTGTCGTTTTGCGAGGCTACATGTCATGTAGTATCGGGGAATGCAAGGGTTCGAATATCACAATGGGGAGCTAGAACGTCTTGCTGTTTTTTTTTATGATCTGCATAATAATGGTGTCCGCTTTGATGCTTCTTGGCAAAGTTGTACGCATTGAATGTAGTCTTTGAGATGATTAAAAAAAAGCAGATTTTGTGATATTTATATTGATATGAAGTAAAACGTTTTGTCGGGTTGGAAGGTGAATATAATGCCTCGATCGAATTTCGAATTACTGAATATATCAATGTTTTGTTTATGAAGCTGGCATACATGATTTCGTATGGTGTTTCTGAAAATGGATGCAATATACACGGATACGTGTTTTATTGGCCGCCTCTGTGAGTAAAGATAAAAAATAAAGTTCCTTCCAATTTTAATTCAGATTTCTCGATATAACAATCAAAGACCCCTGGATATGGTTATCATACTTCTGAAGGCTACCGTCCGTTGGTTTGTCTGTATGCCATCAAACAAATGTAAATATCCACCTACTTGACAATGTAAGAAGTTTAAAAGATGTTTTTTGTTAATGATGATAGTGATCATATGGAAAAGTGATTTATTTTTATTTTTTTTGCAGATCAGAGGAGAACAAGAATTAAAGGTATTATAAAGTTCTGATTACGTGTATTGAAATTATTATTCAATTTAATTATATACTCATAAGTACGATTAGAAAGTAATTTTATGATATCAAATGCATTAATTAGAAAGCATTTTTATGATATCAGATGCATGCTTGTATAAATATATAGGACTAATAATAAAATTCAAGTTATCAAAAGTTTGGCTCTAAATTGAAATCCGAGTAAAGCTAAATTAATATTTTTTTCAATTGAAATACATATTTAAGTCAAGCAACTGGTAACTTGATAATTACATGTATATACTAGTACATTATGCATGTACATGTGTATCAAGATTATGCTTTCTATTTTTTATAAAAAAAATCACGGAACCCTTTAGTATACAAGGAGCTTTGGTTACTAAGTATTCAAGGCCACACACCTTTGGTTATATAAAATTATTGATTCTGTTTTATTTTTTAAACTGTATCATTTTTTGAAAAATATATATTCATTTCAGTTACAATGTAGTGTATTGACTTGCAAGGTGCTATGCCCAAAACATCTAAAATCCGAACAGAACCCTAATAAAAAAATACACTTAGCACAAACCCATATAGTCAAAAGTGATAATCACGGTGCATACCAACACACAAAGCAGTAATAAAATACAGAACCTCATGAAATATCAAAAGAAAAACCTTTACAGACTTCCTTCCCGATCCTCAAAGAGTAAAACTATTCACAAGATGTCACAAAGCTGTTAATTGCTACCACAAGCTTGCACTAAACAACTGGTCTTCTTTCAGGATTTGAAATACGGCGAATTAGAGTTCGATATGGTGGAACTGAGGAACCACAGGACGGTACCACTATTTGACAAAATGAAGAAGTCTATAAACCCATATATCAATGTCTAAATTGTTTTAAACGTTTTGTCTGTCTATATAAATCATATTTATTTCTTGCTTACAAGACGGGGTTTTCAAATATTTTAGTCTCCTACATTCTGTGAGGTAGAATAAGAAGCCAACTGCAAATGACACCATAACGACTATGGATTTACTTTCAGTGCAACTTGTACATCGCAGTTTTCCTGGCAATTCTATTAATATGTTATTGTAAATGTTGGATGGAACATTGTTAATTAATATGATTCAAATGAAAGATTACTTCAAGGCATGATTTGCTTGATTTCACAATCTGAAACGTTACACTGAAAGGATAAATATGCCATTTTTGAAGTTATCTAATCATTAAGGATGTAACTTGGCATTGTCAAGAGTTTGGCATACCTGGTATAAGTTGCGAAATATGCTTATAATTTTGTATATCGTTTGTTTAAAGGTATTCAATATGATGATCAAAAATACACCACGTTTTGTTCCGAGAACTCTACATGCTGGGTCTTGGTCGATATAGGGAGAGCTTTACTTGTTAGATCGGTCAGGTTATTTAGTAAGTGAAAATTACAGTAAAGGGGAAGAACTTCACATTCAATACAATCGAACTCCGTCAGCACCAGAAGACAAGCCGGATAAACCTCTTTTATATCGGGAGTGTTCCGCGTTTCGTATCGCCTTCGTCTACAGCGACAGCCAGTTATATGGTGTTACATTTAAGTCAAATACGGCCAAGATTAATATTAAAAATAATTTAAATCATGCCTGTGTGTGTCCTATGATCTAGTTAAGTTGGTGTGCTACAAGACCATTGCTACAACATTTATTAAAGAAAGATATTCACATTTTAAGGTTCATTTGTCAATGGTATATGGAGGCTGTGTGGAACACGGTACACATTCGTATTGGGCTATCCATACCTCGAAACAAAAATTATCACTGATATCCTGACAATACATGTATTACTAATAAATATGTATGTTTTCAATTCAGATGTAAATTACCATACATGCCAAGCAGGCAATGATAAATGGTCGTTGTTGAGATATGGTGGTGTGATAATTGATGGAGTTAGTCAGTAAGTACACCAATGTTGTGTACATGTACTAGTATAATTATGAGATACTATAAAATGAATAAAACTTCTTGTATTAGTGTGTTAAATTATTAGAGTTTCAAACAGCATATACTTCAATACCACAAACCTAATCAGTATACCAAATTTCTGTGCCAGTACTTACCGTGTTCTTTGCAAGTAACTGTCCATTTATCAACATATGCTTTCGAATCTACAGTGACACGTGGCCTTAGTTAAATGTCTAAAAACAAATTGTTACTACGCTTAACAACAGTTTTTGTGGTTTCATGCGGCGAACTGTTCACTCAACCAGTACTGTGTTTGTTTTTGTTTTGTAGACCATTTGTTGGAAGGTACATTACAGTCATGGTACCAAAATCCAAATGGACAGATAACTTTTTTGATATGTACATAACAGTCGAATGTAAGTTCGTTTGGTATATACGAATTGGTGTTGCCATTTTTAATCAGTATATCAATTAAAAGCCAAGGTGAACTCACATTAAGCTCTCTTGTGTTTACGATCACATTTAGACACGCGTGTGACCTTAGAACGTTGCTTGTGGTTTGGATAAAATTTCAATTTGAATGACATCTCTATGCCAATGGACTTAACTCAGTCCTGTATTCACAAAAGTGGTAGTAAATATGATAATGTCGAACTGTTTGCATATAAAAATTACTTGAAGCGAGCTAAGATATTTCTGTTTTATTTACAACTTTTATTGATATATAAAAGCCGAACTGTTAAAAATGTGTGTCAAACACGAACAAAATAGTACTTTCTTTTATCAATAACAGATACTAATGTGATGTGTTTGTCCGATCTTGGTATGTCAGATGGGAGAATCACAATGGATCAAATAACAACTTCAAACAAATCTTCAATAGACAAGTCTGTTCGTACATATAACTCGGGTTGGTGCGCAGACAGCAATGATCCTAATCCATATGTTCAGGTACGAAGATCTATGCGACAACAGAAATACACATTGTACAAACGATTCACAACAGAAGCGCATATTTATATTTGATAAAATAAAATTACTCACAATGTGTCAATTGATCTATTAACAGAGTTAGACTAAGCTCGATTCTCGAAAAGCAGATGGATAAAGTATAGTCCCCAAATAATTCGATTTCATCCATAGCGGTCAAATCTGAGTTTGACACTCTTAAAATTGTGAATAAATGTCACGTGACGAACTTTGGACAATCTCATAAACTCATGGGTATAAAACATTTTTGCAGTTTTACAGTGGTGAGGGTTAGTTACTATTCAGATACCACAACCATTACCATGAAGACCAAATGCAAATAAAGATGATTTGTCATAAAGGACATTTTTTCTTTCACTTTGTCGTGAGTCCATGACGTCGATTTACATACTAATCATGTTTTTAAATACAAAAATGTATGTAGTCTTACCTCTTTTGGTAAAAACTTTCTACTGCAATGATTGAGAATGAACAAAGAGTTAACATATTCTTAAAACATTACTTTCTGGTTGCAATGTTTCCACGTTACGTCGGTTTGTTCGGTATGGTGATCTGTTTCAGGATAGTTATCTACGCAGTTTTTTTATTATTATAGTAGGAGTATTTATGCACTAGTTACATTAATTGAACGAAACTTCATTTTGGGCTATAGTTAGGAACGATTAAATTATTTGGATTGATTTAGAACTGATATGAAATTTTGGTTGTTGGAATACTTGATTTATACTTTTTGGGATATTTTCTGTTTATTCATTAGGTTGATTTATTAGAAGAAACATCACTGGATGGAATAACAGTACACAACTGGTATAAAACAGAGATAACCGTTATTAATGGATCATACATAGAGAGCAACATACCCATGGGGACACGTTCATTCAACATGGAATTCTCATCAGATGGAGCTGTTCCCTCATCGTACAGGAACTTGGTTAGGAATTTTGTCTTCCTTAATTATCATGTCGAATTAATATAACTATACACTGGATGTATGCTTCGAAGTCCAGGAACTCATAGTAATCATATTATAAAGTTTAACAAATATATGTTATTATTGTCTTTTAACTTTTCAAGATGCATATGTATGTTGCATTGATAAAGCGCATCGTGAAAGTTAGAATATGACGGTCAAATCAGTTCGTTTAGAAAACATCCAACGGTTCTTTTAGCATCTTTTATCTGATACTCCAGAGCTTCCACATGGATCGGTTCCGGCCACTAGAAGAATCGCAGACATTCCTCTTCTATAATCAAATTTCAGCAAGATATGTGAAAATACGTCTGACTGAACCAATGACTAATGGAATGTATTGTATAAAATTCGAACTTCTCGGATGTCGTCCAAAAGGTACTTGCACTTGGCGATTTAAACCTCCGCGAACGTATATTTTTAAAGGGATCCTGTTCCTAAGCATACATCGAAATAAACTAATTTCCTCCACTAGCGCCGGCTACGTGTGGATTAGTGTTGTAGCGATGCTATTTACTGATTACACAAACACAGCTGTTGTCCACTTTAAACGACAAGACTTGTAGAGTGGTTTTAATAAAACTTTCTAAAATTAAAGAGAAATAATTTCTGTCTGATACAGGTAAAGAAGAGGTACCGATCTTCATTTTGTTTGTTAACTAGTCTGAATTGTAAAGGTTGTCTTCATTGACGGCAGACAGCTTTTCCGGTTTTCCATATTATACAAGACTTTTCTGTATTTCAAGATATCTACTACTTGCAGGAATTATTGACAGACAAAGCTTGCTGTATCGGTCTTTGTACAATTCTACGTATGCAATAACCGGGGCAACGCAGGTTCTAACATCTGCAAGTCAATTCACAAGTGTCGGCTTTCCTTCGTCAACAACAGACGGCACTTCATATTTATGGATTATAGACTTCAGGAGGCTTGCTCATATCAAACTTATATTCAAAGAAATTTCGCTTCAGAACTATCAGGTAAAAGCCCAAAAAGTAAGGCAACAATCTTGGGTCGGCAGAAAATATAATGTCGGTCAGGTTATCAGAAAAATATTTTTTGACGCCAATTTTCTTTGTTACAGCTCAGTCAAAATAAATTTGTGGGCACAATGTATTGTTTTATGTAAAATAGACATGAACAAAAGAAGTGATGAAATTCAACGTCACTCTTGGTGCTATAAATCCGCGATTCGGTAAAGATATACTTAGTATTGCATCAGGCTTGGCCATGAAAATTGATGTTAATAAAAATAGTGACTGTTCATTGTGAACATACATGCATACTATTCATCTACCTTACTGCTCTATCTTAAATGCATGTGCTGCCCCTCTTAAAGATCTAGCCAATTATCATGCTGTACGTAACGTTTGAGGACCCTCGATGTAAACTTGGGTTGCGTCACCGTAAACTAGATGGACAGCGTCCTCACATGTGAAATTGGATTCTTAGGCCACATTGGATACATAGTACTATAAAGCAGTTCCAAAGTAACTTACCGTTATTTTTATATTTTAGATACTGATTTAAAATGCAATCATTCATGTGTTTAAGATAAAGATTCCTTATTCATATCCTTTCTGATAAGTATCTTATTACAATATTGTCAGATTGTTCACCATATACGTAGTTAAGATCATCATTCGGAAAAAAAAAGTTTTAATTTATCATTTTTATTTCTCCTTAAGGATCGAAGCTTCAAAGAGTTGTGGTACCATTGTAGAGATGAATTTAGAATTTTATCATTTAAAGAAGGAAGTCCTCTTTGGTCCGTTCCAACTTCCAAAGAACACAAAAATATGATTGTAGAGACGCAGGACAATTATCTTCATTTGGAATTCTTGTCTTGCCGTCCATTTATACAAAGACAGGACGCAGGCTCATCATTTATCGCTTACGTGGAAACATATGGTATTTCGTTTTTATAACCTTTGTCTGGATATTGTAGAAAATAGACATTTTTATAACAACTCATATAAATGATTAGAAGACTATAACTTAAGAGAAGTGTTTTGATTAAATCAAGTGACATGCATATTTTGTGGACTATACGTTACCAGGGCATTTTATGTAGGGCGCTATATGTCTTTAGATAGACGACCAGAAAAAAAATGATATTTTGCCTGCGTAACATGGAATATACATTGTATAAGGTTTTCATGTAACTTTAGTTGGTCAATAGAGGAATAGAAGAAAGTTTACAAGAGGTAGGTAATAAAATACACGTAAGTGTTAATTTCGTCTGCAACCAAATATTTCAGACATACCAGTTTGCGGGGATATTTTGAGCAAGGATTATGTCTGCAAGCAATCTACTATGATATTGTCGACCATGTCACTTGCAAATATTCCAACTGATGATTACCGAACGTCATGGTCAATACAAATAGCCAAGAGTCAAATCCAAGTAACTTTTCAGCACTTCAACATCTTATGTAGTACAGGTACATTCTTGATATTTTAGATTTTATTATCTTGGAATTCATAAATGTACATCAACACCAGTAATTCAAGGTGATGCTGGTTTAATACCACCTCTTATTAGACGAAAACTATCAATGTTACGATTATGGAAAAGATTAATTTACATGAATGAAAATAGAATTACTAAACGAATTTTTAATTTTGATTTTAAAAAATGTAGAAATAATTGGTCTAAAGAAATTAAACAAATATTTGACGAAATGGACAAGAGAGAAAACTTTATTAACAAATCCATATTTCATAGTAGAGGTTCATTTATAAAATAGCTGAAAATATACTTTTAGAAAAAATTTAAACCCAAATGGTTAAACGGAATTTCTTCTCAATCAAGACTTGATGTATATAAACAAGTAAAGAGTACTTTTGAATGTGAAATCTATATAAAAATGAACATGCAAAAAAATGTGTGATCTGTCCTTACTCAACTCCGATCTGGCACATTACCTTTAAATATTTAAAACAGGACGTTTTCTAAATATTCCAAGAGAATCTAGGATATGCAAGCAATGTAATACTGGATTAGTTATAACTCAGATTCATTTTATCTTTATCTGTGAAAAATTCGCGATCTTAAGAGATAAACTTTACTTAAAAATTTCGCCCCTAAATGTTATCAACCACAATGATTTCTATGACACTTTTTCGTATTCCAGAAACTATTAAAGCCTTAAGTATTTTCATCAATGAAGCCTTAAAATGTCGAATCTAATTATTATTAACGTTTCTTCTTTAAAGTTCCTCCTACATCATATATTTTTCATTGTTTAATATTATACCGTTCTATTGTACCTGCATTCATAACAAATTATGATTTAATCACTTGTAAACTGTGTCTATGTAACTTATAAATGTTTTTATTTTCCTTTCAATTCTGTGTTTATATACCATATGTTTTTCGTATAAAATGTATAATTATAATAAGTGACTAATAAGCTTTATTAGGCTGTTTTTGTTTTTGCAAAATATTCATGTTTTATGTAACGTTGTATATTTCTTTATTATGCCTGTCACTATAATAAATAAACTATATATATGTATAAAGACACCCCCACCATTGCTAGTTCGATTTTCACTCGACCGGACAACGGGCACATATAAGGAAGCTGTCCAGCAGGGTTACGGAAAAGCGTTGGTTATATACATGCATGAGGTCTTCCCGTTCCACTGAGGCTGGATAAGTCGCCGAATGACTTTGACTGTTGGTGCGACGTTAATCCCTGTGATAAAAGCAACGATTTTCTCTCCTATTAAAGCCTTTGATTACAGATGTGTTGTTTATTTCGAACTTCAGCAGAACACGACAGTATTGAGTTGTTTTGGACTCAGAGAACTACTTAATTATATCATATTCCACTTCATCCGTATCCTGGGGGGATAAATACTTCATTGTAACCGGTACGACTATCGACAACATCCCAGAACAGTAAAACGTGTTTAACTGTACTCGAATTGTGTGATATGTTCTAAAACGTGTTCGGGATTCGGTATCTTCACGAAAACAGTACTACCTTGTATTGACAAACATTTCAACTTTATCAATTAACATTTACCCTTTTTGCAGGAACTCTTTTAACCGTTGATGATCCCTTTTCCAGCACCATATCTTTCAACAATTGTAACAAACCTTCCATATTGCTATCAGAATCAGAGCGTCTTTTAATAACATATGAAATCGGACAAAGTAAGACATCAATGGTGGAGGGGTTTCGAGCTATTTACAGCACCGTAGAAATCGATTATCAACAGCTGTTGAATACAAATGGACACGATTTTCACGGTAAACAGTATTCCTTTTGGAACATCATTTCTTTCGTGACTCTCTCTCTCTCTTCAGCTGAACGAACGGTGATACCATGGTTGATTACAGACATTATAAATCCAATAACACAAAGGAAATGATTTCACGATGTTGTTCATCTCGAAATTTTGTTTACAGATTGTTATAGTCCGATTTTATTAATCTGTCAAAGCTGAATAAACATGAATAATTCTCAAGGTTTTGGTATGACATTGATTTCAGAATGCGATCCTTTCCTTATGTGGTTAAAGTATACTCATATTAATTTTTATCTCACATAAGAGAAAGACTATATGAGCATTCAAGTAGGAATCTTTCTAATAACTATGGTTACTTTACTTATAGGTTTACGACGATTTGAGTATGTCGAAGGTCCATCAGGTAAGAACCACCTTTGCATTGTCAAAAGCACTATGATATGACATCATATGCCTAGTATACGTTTATTTTTCAAACAGGTCATACGTTTTCTTCCTCTGCATTACAATAAAAAATCATATTTGCCCATTATTATTTCTAGATTCCAATGGAATGCAACTTAATGTCCAATTGTCCTGTCTAACAGTGTGGTGGGATAATGACATATTTTTGGTTAAAATCGTATGTGATTCATCTAGTCTGGACTGCAGTCAATATAAGCTGATAGATCAATTAATCTATTAAATACAAATGAAGAGGAAATCTTGCCAGAGCATGTTAAATAGCTGTTTTTATTGAGATGGCAATATATCTTACTCTAGAAACTTGCACATAAGATTTTTTAAAAGTTTCTTCGATCAGAAACATTGCGATTTAACATTGACATATATAATCATAAACGAATTAATGCGTAGAAAATAAAATACTGATAAACTAAAATGTTTTATCGTCCTCAGTACAAGACAACAACGATACGATATTCTTAGTCTATAAAGGTAAGGCATTTTATTAATATATGTTGAACAATAAAAAAGTAAAAGATACACATAAATTGTGGAGAATTTAAAAAAAAAAATTATTAATTATTTTTGGCGATTTGTTGTTGGTTTCATTACGGTATAAAACTCCCGTATGTATACCCTTCTATTATTGACGTCTATTGTATGCAGTGAACAGAAATTTTCCTTGCGGTGCCTGAATTAAGTTACATCGCGGATCGAGCCTACTGGTCCATGAAATATATGCCGGATCCTTAAGTTATAAATTCAGTATATTAATGTCTATCATTCTTCCTGCAGCATGTTCAAAGAAATTTATGAAGTGCTACAACATATTTTCCGGTAAACCGACGCCATGGCGGATCGCCAATGAACATTGCCTGGCACGAGAAAAGAAACTAGTTACTGTACGGTCGCCGGAAGAATTGTTTGTCGTAAAATACATGCTTAGAACATTTAGAAATGTCAAGGTGGATGATGGTTCAATACCTTCAGTGTTTTCTACGGATATTGTTGATCCCAATTATTTCACACACATAGGTATTTAATTCAATTGCATATTTACGTAATGTTTGACCTAGGAGACAACATATCAACATACTATGCCAAAGACAGAGCCTGTTGTAATACCATAAACTGTCAAAATAAGTATGACATAAACGCACTAGAGAACAGGGTTCTTCAAATAAGAGGTCGTTGTTTGATTGGTGATCATTAGAATAATTAATATGATAATACTGACAAACAAGGAATTATAAAACTGTATGCCAATACTTTCCCGCCCTCCCGAAATAATGACCATTTTCAATTAAATATCTATAAAGTCACAACTCACAATCCTTTAAATTTCACACTAATGCTTCTAAAATCATTCTAACTATAAATCGGCATATTGATAATAGTGCAGTCTTTCTTTAGGGATGACAAGAAAAAATGACGTTACTGGACAGTTTTTGTGGTTAGATGGTTCACCACCTTTATACACATTTTGGTAAGTTATTAACTAATCTGTATACATGTGTGGTAAAAAAATGATCTGACAATTTCAATTGTTATGAAGAAATCATAGGCACTCGATTCCGGGATTTTTATACGTTTACTGTAATTTTTCGTGGAAAGTATTTTACCGATGGAACCCTTTTTATAATATTCGGTCTGAAGACTTCAGCCTTCACTTCGGTACAAACCGTTCCAAGAATGTACCCCTCGGTGAAAAAGCGTTTCATCACTTTTTGCATGTTTCTATGAGTCGGATGTTTTGGGTCAGTGAGATTTGGGTTTGCTGGCACATTGCATTAGGGGAAGATTGGATTTTGCATGTGATACTTTCTGAAATTTCCTATTAATATTGAACTATTATTGAAAAATGCGCTTTGTCATTTCATAGGAACAAAGATCAGCCTGGAATTGACGGCGACTGTGTGCGTATGAGTTTCCATTTAACGAATAGAAACAATACATGGGAAACTGAAGACTGTACCTTACAGTTTGCTTTATTTTTTATATGTGAGGAGCCTGTGACAGCACTGCCTTTGTCAGGTTTGAATTTAGATTATTTAATCTATTCATTTCCTGTGTAACGTATTCATGTTGCCTGAGAGATTTACGTAGTAAGACATTAATGACAGATATACTGCAACTATATATGGTACAACGGAGCTGAATTGGTTGATAGTTTAAATGTTAAACGGAGTTTCTTAAAATCTTAAAATGAGGGAATTACACACTATTTATACAACTACGGTATTTAGACAACTTCCTTTGACAGTAATAAAAACTTCGAACGCCTCCACTAACGCCTTTTTCTAATATTCCCCGCAGTGGCCACATTTTGAAAAACAAACAATTCGCATGTACAATTTAACCAAACTTTTCTCGTTACAACGTAATCGAGTTCTGCACTGTCACGGAACCGCTGGATTTTCATAATACATTTGATGTACAAGACGATCCCCCTAAAAAACATTATGTTCATTTATTTTCTCTTCTGACAAAAAGAAAAAAGGTGCGTTTAGTTTGGAAAAATTTAAAGGCGAAATCAAATTTGTACCAGATTTGAATGATGTATTCATTTTTCTATAGCACGTGCTTATGTTGAAAACAAAGTCGAAAGCATCTATACTTATCAATTAGAATGTTTATGCCATCGGATTGTCCATCAAGTGGTAATGGTTTGAAAATTTGTGTAACCAGTATATGTCTTTTTTTCCTAGATTTAGCAACTCAAAATCCTAAAACATACATCGGGAAAATGAATAAAACCAAAAGTGGAAAATCTTGTCAAAGATGGAATTCCCTGGTACCATATAATCATGAAATGAACAATTTTGAGAAATTCCCTGATGGAAACATTACTGCTGCCGAGAACTACTGTCGAGACCCCGAGGATAAAGGATATCTATGGTGTTTCACAAATGACAATGAAGTGCAACCTGAAGCTTGTCCTGTTAAAAGTGAGTTAATTTCGGCAGTATTCTACATCTGCTTGACCTTGGTGATTTATTGATCCCCTAACCAGCTCTTGTACATAACACAGTAGATTAGCGGATTCACGAATGTTTGTACCGGTATTGACATGTATTCAAATACGTTTTTTTTTTACATTTTTATGATCTGCCACATAGCCCTTATCAGTCTCTTTGTCATTCTCTTTGGTTTCGTCTTTAGCAGCTTTGGGGAATTCTTCTCGGTTTCTCAATCTGGCATTGCTTAATTAATATACTTTCTAAGTATACATAACTGAGATATTTATAAACATTTATCCACATAATAGAGCTAGATGACTGGGATCCGAGTGGGTACACTGGACGGTTGAGTACAACTAAAAGCGGCCGAACATGCCAACGTTGGGACTCAATGAGTCCTCATCATCACGATAAGAATAATGATGATTTATTCCCGGATAAGACAGTTTTCGATGCTGCGAATTATTGCCGAGATCCTGGGACCGAAATGGAATTATTATGGTGCTACACTACGGATCCGAATCTTCGCTGGGACTTGTGTAAAATGATTGGTACGTTTTAGATTATTAAATGCAGAATTACTCGTTCTATTTGATTCTGAAAATTAGTATAATAATTGTGAAATCTTTCTTATGTCTAGACCAAGGGAGAAGTAATTATTAAAATTGTATTCGAATTTGAAAGTTTTTTATTTCGTTAATAGTACACATAATATGCTTATATGAAGTCACGTCAGTATAAGAATTAATTGTATTTGTACATTCTCCTAAAAAATCACGAGACAGTTTTTCGTGCTTGTTCTTGATAGTTTACCGCCGTCGTTGTTATCTGTAGTATTTGATAGGCATAGTCCGTCTGCATTCAAATCTGTGACACGGCCTTTATGCATAGTCGAACATCGTCCAGAGGTCTACTTAATCATTATGAGTACGCTTAAAAAGTGTCCGTTGCATTACAACTGATTAAACTTCACTACAAGATAAACCATCTCAATTTGTTTTATGATTTAAATTTAGATATTGTGTCAGACAGATGCCACAGAACACATCATCCGTACAATGTGACATTGAATGTAACATATTCTGGACTAGCCTGTAGGAGATGGGATTCTTTGGGTCCTCTTTCGGCAGAATACACTGGAGCAAATTTTCCTGGTGATAATAATGCAAACGTAGGAAATTATTGTGAAGACCCAGACGAAGAAGGTTTCTTATGGTGTTTTGCAACCGGTCCGGACGTCAGGAAAGAATTATGCTTCGTTAAAGGTACATAAAATTATCCGAAATTATAGTCAACCTAAGCAGTTTTCTTGCCAATAGATAAAGTAACACCCAGCATCCCCATTTGCGTATAATCAACAATGGATGATTACTAGATGCTTAAATGGTGTGCCATGTATCAATCGTGACGAATTACTAGATTTCGTAAACAAATCTTGAGTCAAGTTCCTTCCCTCTTCTGGCGTGATCTTATATTTGAATTTTCCATAGCCTTCTGAAAAAAAGATTTTAATATATACGACTAACGTTTTTCCCCATTCTGTTCTAGACATCAGTACTTCTGCAAATAAGGTGTCAGCCAATGAGTTATATTCATGCAAGGATGGAAATCAGATATCTAAAAAGAAGAAATGCAATGGAATTGTGGATTGTTCTAATGCACATGACGAACTCGAGTGTGATTATAAAGGTTGTTAAAATATTTTGCAGTAGAATACGGTAATAGTAACTCCCCGGGAACTTGAATAATTATTTCGTTTTATTCATGATTACTAGAGCAATGCCAATTAAATAACCAACAGGGTGGGGGGGATAAGTACTTCACTGTTTCTGAATCTTCATTATGTCCACATTCACTATTACAGTGTTTTCATAGTATATCAACACATTTCAACTTGAACAATGGCTTGATTATTGTTTTGATATAATTTCATTACTCTATTCAGATAATTTATATACCTCTGTAAGCCGGACTTGTGTGGGCCAGGAGAAGAGTCCAGATAAGATATAAAAAAGTTAAAATGTAAGCGAGTCTAGTTAAAAGCATCCTGTGACTTAAGTCGACAACTGTCCAAGCGACCACTTGTCTACTCTGAAGGCCTGGGATTCCATTTGTTATCGAATTTGTTAATATGTTAAATTTTGTATGTCTGAGTTACTGTACAATATAAGGCTGATCGTTGTTCGATTTTGTTGGCTGATATAACAAACTTTTTGCGGTTGAGCAAGTAAGTTTAAAACCCATGCAGCAAGTTGCCGACTGCTAAAAAGCGATGTAGCGCAATGTTTTCTGGCCTCAAAATTGTGTATGTTTCTGTGTGTTGGGTTGCTTTGGGGTTGCCTTTTCAGGGGTAGCGGAAGACAAGCGTTTTTGTGTAGAAAAGATATGTGTAAATAAAACACAAACTTTGACAGTTAAGTACACGCATCATATGTTTTTATTTCCAGTACAAAAACTTTTACAGAATCAAACAGTTCCAGGAAAATCGACGACTCTCGCTGAAACACAGTTCCTATGTGAAAGCAAAGAAGTCATATCATTTCTTGCTCATTGCGATGGTATAGTTGATTGTTTCGATGGTACAGATGAAAAGAACTGCAGTAAGGGAACGTCAGGTATTGTTGGTAAATAAAAAGATAGCACAGTAACATCACGATTTTAGGGAATCCCTGGTACCCATTCGGGCATAATAATGAGGTGTTTCATTATCCGTTCTAAAGGTTATCTATAAAAATGTACTTCCAATTCTTTCGAAATTAGCCTTTGTCACACAGGTTCGCTGTCCTGCTATATACCTCGAAGTCCCTTTAATCATTTTTCTGTTTCAATAATCATTTCATAAATGAGATTATTTTATTAAATGCTTTCTTAGTTTGTAAATGTATCCAAATTAATTGAATCAGATGTGATTTCTTGTTTAAAACTGTTTTTGTTTTCAACAGGATGTTCCAAAGACGAGTTTCAATGTGGAGATGGCAGTTGTATACATACAAGCCTTGTCTGCGACTTCCTGCCTCATTGTACGGACTTCACCGACGAGCATTGTGGTAACAGCATGAATTATTTGATAGTTTTGAATGCGATATGTACTTATAAAAGTCATTTTGACAACGCTGCAAAGCCCTTATTTCAAATTGATACCAAGACTGAGAACATTTATTTATAAAGCTTAGGCAATCCCAAAATATGCCTTCGATCCACAAATACATTAAAATGGAGTCGTTGATCTCCTGAGTCATCATAAAGAACCAATATAAAGATAGAAGAGTTTAAGCTATCGACGTCCAGTCAGAAAATGTTCACATGCAAGATTGCCTTTAATTAGTTGGTGTCTGTGCTGAGTTAAAGAAAGAAATGAATATAGATGTGCGTGTTTATACCTAATGCCTTTTAATATCACTAGCTTTCCAATCGGAATACCTATCTAATCAGACAATCACACTAACTTAACTACTAGTGTTTGCTTCAATCTCTGAATTTTTAGTTATCATTGTATTTCAAGGTTATCATGGTTGTAAAAATGAAGAGTTTAGATGCAACAACGGGCAATGTATTCCTAAGTCGAAGAGATGTAATGCATATGAAAATTGTATGGACGGGTCTGATGAACACACTTGCGGTATTTGAGTATAATTCTTAAACCATCGCTAGTACAAGTAAAATTTACAAACAAAATAAACAATCAGTTGTAGAGAAAATTTGTTAGCCCTTATGTTCAGCTTCCAGAATCTTATTTTGTTTAATATTTAGATAAATGTGTACTGAAGATTAACCATTGTCCATTTATAACAAAGTTGTTATCTGTATGAGTGCTAACAACGCATAAATGTCAAACTTCTGGTAATTCTTCACAAGTTGGCTGCACGTGAGTTTGAAAACTCGTGTTAAAAGGGTATCAAAACTTTAGTTTGAAGGTGTATTATGTAATTGACATCTATTCTTCATACCTTACATACCAGTTTTTATTTTTGTTTGAAAAATTTCTATTCCAGATTCTTGTGATAATCAGGCCTTCCATTGTGATATTACTGAATGCATTCCAAAGCGGTTAGTGTGTGATGGTTTTCCAGATTGTAGAGATCGGTATGACGAAAGGACATGTACTGACATACAGTACTCTACTTGTGAAGATCGATGGCTCAATGGGTTAAGAAAAAATGGCGTATTCTCTCTTAGTGGTATTGTACTAAACTTAACTAAATCTCCAATCACTTTCTTAGAATGTTTTATAATTTTTAAAATAATACATGTAGGTCATGTTAGTCTTATTCGGTCATACCAAAGCTGACAACAGCGGCACTGTCAGTAGATCGAAGCAACAACAAACGCACTTTCATGAATATGTGTAAGAGCTAAGCATAATTATCTTAAAAAACGAAACATACAAAATATCTCACCGTCCCCAAAATATAAATTACCAAAAACCCATCTATTCAAAAACGCGTTTAACATTAAATTTGGTACACACAGCATAGTCTCCTAGAATCTCCTAGGATCAGTCTGAACCAAAATCCGGCCTTTTTAAATACTATTAGTTGTTATGTTTAGAGCAGTTTCAAAATCAACAAATAGCTAGAATGATGTAAGAATGACAGTTTGTTGATAGCAGTCTATTTGCAGTACAGTTCTACAGAAAGTACAATATGAAACGTTATTAAATTTTCGTGAAAAAGTCTTCATTTTGTATAAAAATCTGGTTGTTTTTCGCGAAAGCAATGTGATTATCTTAAACAGAAATATGCCAACATAGGAACTTACAAGTACGTTATTGTTGTTATTTTCTAAAATAATCGATCTATATAGAAAACATAGTACATTCCTGGAAATTGGTATAGCAACTGACGTATTTGATGAAATGCATTAGAACTTTTTCAGACAACGTTACTGCAGAATGTAACTTTGATAATGTTGAAAAAGATGGTAGTGTTTCAACAATATTCCAGGCGCGTGGGTAAGAATACATTTTAACAAAAGCTGTTACATTCCTGACTAAAATATGCGTGAATCGACTCTGATGCTATTCTCCTCTAAATTACCAATTACACGTATATTAGCCATTTCCTGGACTGCTTGGTTTGACACAGAGGGGCAAAACCTGAGAGTGGACTCAAAGGTGTAGTTTTTGCGCTTTTCGTAAAAAAAGTAGGTAAATATAAAAGACTGCTGTGCTGTGATTAGAATCGATGTCGCTCGGCTGCGCAAAATTGGATAACTCGTGCCACGGACTCTTGATTTAATTTGTGCGCATCTGAACTCCTGACAGTGTTATTTCAAATGAAGAGGACAAAAATTGAGATCATATCGATCAATTCATAATTCAAATATAAGATAATATTGCCTGCATGGTAACAAGATGGAATGTCAAACACGAATTTATATGTATCTTTTAACTTTAACATCTATTGAGAAACATTTATTTTATTCTATTCTTGTATTTTCTAACAGGTATGAATATGCCAATGTGTACAAAGTTGATTTGAATCACGCTGCTGTCTCTGATCTAAAGCTGTTACGTGACAATGCAGATTATGAATGTGAACAAACGGTAAAAGCATACATGGATATAGTACAACATGAAACCATCTCGATATTAGGAGCACCTTATTGAGAAGAACTGATTACATTCGTACCGGTTTTCAATTATTTATCTGTACTTCAAGTTGATAATGAGACCATTGTAGAACTTTAGTCAGTTAGTGTTGGTTTCTAATATGATCTTAATATTGAGAACTTACTGTATACTCGCAATGAATGGCTTGTTTTTATTTTAAATAGTATGAATAAATAAAGAATTCCTAGAAATAGAATACAAACAAAACATCACATCTAACCCAAACATTAGTACCTACTCAAATCCCCCCAACCGAAAACCATCCCAAAACAAAGGAGAGTACTTAAGGGGTTTCGGCTTGGGCTACTCTGTATTAAAGGCCAACTCTTCTTAATGCCATTTTATTCTAAAGAGACTAATGCTTTAAGAAAACCCTTACGTAATTTTCATTTTAAGTGTTGATTGTAATTAATAATGATTATAGTTTTAATCCTTACATATCTTCAAGTTATATTAATGAATAGGCAAATATAGTTAGGGATAAATGTCAACACAAGTAATTTATAATGCTTGCCTATCGCTTCAAATATAACATTATTAACATAATCCGAAGACATGAACATAATAATCAATTAAACATTTGATGCAGCTTTTTATTTATCATAATTACAACCAAAATAAAAGGAAATTTTTGCTTTAGAGAATCTTTGAACTGTGTATATCATTGTTTTCCCAGTTCATTCAAAGGTGCACTCTTGCTGTTCAAACAGTCGCTGAAGTTGAAGATCAAAATTTCGAGAATGACTATAAACACTGCCGATGTGTGGCATTAACTGTCTCACCGTTGGACGACGAAATTAATAAGTAAGACTTTACCATCAATCAACTCATACATTTATTCTACGATAAACAAGGTTGGGTTTTCCATTTTACTCATCTAATTATAATCTAATGATCAAAGTGACTAATGGCATCACAGACTTTTTGTTTCCAAACACATGTTCAATATTTGTTAAATAACTACCTTCTCGTGATTTAATTCTTGCCAAGCCAAACCCCTACATGTCCGACTGATAAACTATGTTTACATATTCTATTAATCTTCAATGAAATATAATAAGATAATAAATTGTATAATATAAATACAAAAAGTAAGTAACAAAAAAAATAGTCAAAAGTTAAAATTGATAAGTCAATTTACAACAACGATTGTGAAACGAATTTTAAATATTAACACATCATAGCCACATATATTAAAGTGGTGTATGATGTTTTGAAAATACTATGCATCATCTTATCTATACTGGAACTCTTTCAGAGTGGTTCATGCTTGTGACAACAAGATGCACGTTCTCAATGACACCTTCGTCCAGATAAAATATTTTAAGGATGGCGAATCAGGGTATTTGATCAGGAAACATTCAGAAGACATTGAGATAACGTTCGGTCCAGTTAAATGCCGTAATGGTTGGTAGTATACAATTATTATTTTCTATTTTTGGTAAGGCTCGCATCCTTTCGACCTACTTATTGTGTTGTAATAAATTATTTTTAAATTTCTGTGTAACAAGCCACCAGTTACCAACTCAATGCGAACAACTGTAGTTCTTAATTACGCATTTGTTGATATCGTAGACAAACGATCGAAGGCCAATACTCGTAAGACCATTTTTCTTTCACTAAGATGTTTATTGTTCAGTCAATGTTATAGGTCCTTTAAAAGATAGTAATAATCAAGATCATATTTGACAGATGTGTTTTTGAAGCCAAAATCACGTACATACAAAGGTCGATTGAACACAACAGTTGAAGGAATACCATGTCAGAGATGGGACGAACAGTTTCCACATACTCATAATTATACAGACCCAAAATGGTTTCCTGACAAAACAATGGAGAGTGCCGAGAACTTCTGTAGGGATCCTTCATATTCTGGCTACACATGGTGTTATACAACTGATTCACAGATTCTTTGGCAGAATTGTAGCAGTAGTGGTATGTTTACAACCATTTAAATGACTTGCTCACAGCAAGTTCCCTTCGTTTTCCATAGTTTCAAGCAGAATAAATCCCTAACAATAAAACAATAAACACAGCTCTTTCTAATTTCCATCATGTAACACAAATATTCACGTTACAACAATATCCAGAAACTATTAACACCCAGAGACAAGCAGTCACACAACATAACATCACAATATTAACTAGCTAAAAACGCACAAAATTAAGAATTCTATCTAAGGTACCAATCTGGATTGGTTTTTACAGACGTGACATTGATTTAAGTTTAGTTTTCATCATTAAACTATTTGAAAACCACCACATTAAGACATCCATTGAAATGAAGAACACTGGTTTCAAAATCAAATTTGTCCCATAAGTTGAAATATTATGGAACATTGAAACTGGTTTTGGAGATAGTATTCTTTATAATTGTGTGGTAAAATCAGGCTTATTTATAAGTGACTGTAAGACGTTCTGTTATATTACAGACGATAAGGTAATGCTTCCTTGTGAAGAACATAATATCACATATCCAGCTGATGTAAAGTGTATTTATAACACCGATGATGCTGGGTACATATTTGGTTGCAGAAGTGGATCCCATCTCAAGAATTGTGGTAAGTTTTACTTTACAATGTTCTCCAGGAGAAAAAAAGTTTTTTTGAAAACAATTGATTTGCCATTACGCCGAGAGAACTTGTATGTGTCTTGTTGCATATAAATAAATCCATTATTCGGACAACGGCAATTGTAAGGATTCTTGGATTCATCGGATTCCATACATCGTGATACACCGTTTACAAAATGCTATGCTGAAATGCACTAAAACGTTTGTGATTGTTTGACATGACACGTCAATTTAGATCTGTCGATAGAGAGACTTTATATTTCAAAGTAATAACTGCAAACTTAGAAGTCATGGCTATGTAGTTAGAGGTTCTAGCTGCATACCTACATGCAATGGATGCTTACCTAGAGGTCAGGACTGCACATCTAGATGACATAACTACATACCTAGAGGTCATTGCTGCATACCCACTGGGAAGGCTCTTATCCTAGTTCCAGTGACTATATCTAAAGGTCATGACAGCATATCAAGAGCACAGGCTTTTTACATCAGTTCATCGTCGTATTTCGAAGCACACTCAAAGTCATATCAACACTTGGATACAAACGACAGTCAGCACAAACCTGAGATCACAAACTACCCAATACAAAGAACGACGAGAAACAAATGTATGTAAATAAGATAAACTTGACGCTTTGATTGAGATTTATGCTTGTTTATTGTAGCGGATTTTAATTGTCCAAAAGGATCTGTCAAATGTCCTGGAAGTTACTGCATTCCCTCGCATTACATCTGTGACGGTGTGCAGCAATGTCCTGGCAATGAGGACGAACAGGGTTGCGGTAAGTCGTGTGTTAGTTTGTTTTCTTATTTTTCTTGGACAGGTTACGTAGGGCTTTTTTATATTTATCAGCATCTTAACATTTATTTGCGACTGTCTGCAGTTACCGCACGATATAATATTGTCAAACAACATAATTATCTATTGTTTAAAAACATCAAAATACGTGTCATGTTTGGTACTTTTCAATACACATTGTTGTTGTATAATAAAGAATGGTATGCCTTAGATACATGTGTTTGGTTATATGTAGCTTAATGCAATGTTCTGATTTGGTTTCAATCATTTTTTCCAGGTTGTAGCAATGACGCCCTTGAAGTAATACTACTCGTGTCAATTGATGAATTTCGTGACAAGGACTTGATGTTAAGACAAATAGCAAGTCAGTTCCATCACCGTGGTGCAGTTGTTCGACTGTTGTACTTTTCTGTTCATATACATACAGACTTGTCACCACCCGATTATAAAGTACTGAAAATAACAGATATAGAGGTCAAGCAGGACTATGAAATAATCAAAGAGCATGAATGCACTTACCAGTTACCAGCTTCTGACTTTTTTGATCGTATACGATTTTCTAATGCTACTTCACGAGGAATTATATTCATACAAAACGGGGAAGAGTCGCGGTCTATTGCTCGTAGTATGTTCCAAAAGTCGCCAAAACTAGACTATGATGTTTACAGAGTAATTAATGGGACTGCTATTGAAACGACCAAGGTTGAAGAATACGAACGTGTCACAGATATTACAATGCGCAGTTTAGAATTTCTACCATTCGTTGGAAGTAAAATATTTTCATATCTGTGTAAAGGTCAGTACGTTATAATTGACAAGATAACCAAAATGCATGTATTCATATATTTACCATATTTTACTTCATACACCAACACGCGCCATTTTTAAAATAATTTTAATCACTATAAGCAGACTATATTATCAGAACAGAACACAGCAGAACATAAGATTTATATAAGACTATATTATCAATACAGTGGCTCAATAACATAACCTGTGTTAAAGAAATACCAATATTACTCATTCTATATAAATGTTATTGTATTTCTTGAATGCGAGTCAATGCATCGTTTTAATTTCAGATTCGTCGAGGACGTTGTGCCAGGGACGCTACAAATGCTCATCGTCAAAGATATGTATTGAACTAGCTAATGTCTGTGATGATCATGTGCATTGTCCCTTTCACGACGATGAGATGTTTTGTAATTTTACTTGCCCGTCAAGCTGCTCATGCTCCGGATTTAATGCTTATTGCAATTCAGCTGATTTTAAAAACTCAACTGATTTTCGTAATGTACTTGATAGAAGGCTCCGAGTTCTTGATTTGAGTACGAATATTCGCATTGGTGACTTTGTCAATTCAAATATGGAACTTTTCTACGATTTTCCATTTTTGATCATGTTAAACTTATCTGAATGCAATATCAAACGCATGCGTACGAACTACTTTAAGGGTTTAGCGAATCTAAGGCAATTAGACCTAAGTCGTAATAGAATATTACAGATTCCTTACCATGCCTTTTATGGGCTTACCAAACTTGTTTCACTCAATCTAAGAGGTAATGAAGGTTTAATGACATATGATCAGTTTGCTTTTTATGGACTCGCAAGTCTAAGAGATCTAAAAATTACGGACTTGGACATACAAACTATTTCATCGAAGACCTTTTCTGGTCTCGAACTAGACACACTTCAGTTAAGTCGTAATACTATATTGCAAGTGAGCAACGACGCTTTTAGTGGCCTCGCTGTTACTCAAATTATTATTGAATCTAATAGCATCACATCGTTCGACAGAGGTCTTTTCAACGGTATCTCCGAGCTAAAATCATTGAAGACGTCAGCTTATAAATATTGCTGCATTCGGCCTGATTATCTACCGGAAGCTGCATGTTTGCCTGAAAGAGACGAGTTCTCCTCATGCGAAGATTTGATGAGGAATTCCGCGTTACAGACAATGTTATGGCTAATGGGAACATGCGCTTTGTTGGGAAACCTCTTTGCAATTGCGTATCGAGTCATGTATGATAGAGAACGACTAAAACTAGGATATGGGATTTTTGTCACCAATCTTGCCATTGCTGATCTCTTCATGGGCATTTACCTCATTATTATAGCCATAGCGGATGCTTCATTTAGGAATAGGTAAGTTCTTGATTATTGTTTGAAATTAGAAATGCAATTAACAATACTAAATTTTATTTCTTTAAAATCTTTAAATACATGTAAAGCTTAGAGATATAAGATATGTGATATTAAGCAATTAGGGTACGTAAATACATTTTATGCCCCGCCATTCAAAATGGCGGAAGGGCATATTGTTACTCATGTCCGTCCAGCCCTTTTACATTTTGGTTTCCGAGCGATAACTCAATACACATGTCATGGATTTGTTTCATATTTAACACTAAGGTGTATAATGATAATACAAAGGTCAAGGTCGATTTCTGTGAAAATCCATTTTCACGGGAGTTATGGTCCCTTTTTGACTTAGCTCTCAGCGGGGGACATACGTGTTCACCGGACACATTTCTAATTTCTCTTCTTGTTTTATAAACACACATTCCGTACTTCTGATGTACGTTTCGTACCATATTTATATATCAATTTATACAATGCATATCCGTACTTTGGATCTTGCTATTAAAAACACAGGTTCCCGCGACAAACCAATTTCATAGTTATATACGTACCTTCTAGACAGAAACATACGCAATTACAAAATGGTAAGTAATACTTCACTTATACTATTTTCAGATATATCTTTATGGACGAATACTGGCGAAAAAGTTCATGGTGCACACTCGCTGGAGTCCTTTCGACAATGTCTTCAGAATCGGGTGTCTTGTTCATATGTTTAATCACGTTTGACCGGTTCCTTGCCATCAAATACCCATTCAGCCGGCTACGGTTCACAACGGTGACTGCCAGTATCGCTTCTATAGCTGCTTGGATACTGTCTATTAGTATATCAGTCACACCACTAATTGCCGAAGAATATTTTCAAAATAAATTCTATTCAAAATCGGGAGTATGTGTTGCTTTGCCTCTTACAAGAGACCGACCTCCCGGCTGGCTGTATTCGGTTATCATTTTTATCGGTGTTAACTTTGTCACATTCATATGTATTGCGTATGGACAGCTTTTAATATATCTAGAAATTCAGAATACTGGTATGTCATCAACTATGCTCGGGAACAAAAATGGAAGTACGAAGGTCAGGAGACGAAATGAGCTTACAGTGGCCAGGAACCTTTTGTTTGTCGTGGCGACAGACTTCCTCTGTTGGTTTCCGATTGGTTGTATGGGTTTGTATTTTTATACACATTATATTCGTAATAATTTCGCATAGTTACGTACAAAACATCATCGAGTATACAATATTGTATATATTAAGTAAATAGCGTTTATAACCTATTATTAATCAATTATTCAACATAAGGCACGTTTTCTCTTCAAATGCTGGACCGATATGCAGTTCACCTTAACATTATGAACACAAAACTCGGCCATTATGAGTAAACACGGCCATTATGAAAAAACTCGGCTATTATGAGATTCGGACATCCTGCCTGGCTGTCCAGCTCAGCCATTACGAAAAAAACCACGGCCTTTAGTTTATTATGAGATTCGGTCATTCCGATTCGCTGTCCAGCTCGGCCATTTTGAAACCGCTGCTATATTATTTTAATAAAATTGTCAATAAGTAAGTGCTTTCAAAATGGCCTTGTTATTGACTACAGACAGTCATATTAGCCTTCGGCCTCATGCTAATGTGACAGTCTCTTCAGCCCAACAACAAAGCCATTATGAAAACACTTACTTACATCGCATTAGTACTAATTTTTATTTTAGAAATTTCGGCTTTAGCCTACGTCCATGAATTTCTTTCTTATAATGCACGTATTTAATTTATAGTACATTGTTGTCTTAATATTTACAAGTGTTGTTTTTACGACCAATTTCAGTAGATTTTCATATTAATAGGCGGACAGTTATTCGGTTTCTAAGGATTCTGCACCAGAAACTATTGTTCACCACGCAGTGTCTCAGATGCAATACCTTCAATCATCTTTACATTGTAATATTATATACATAAATTAGCCCATCCGCTTAGATAAATAAGTTGGGTGTTACGTACTCGGATCGTAGGATAGTATGTTCAACAAGCAGAGGCGACACTTTTGGTTGAAGCTATTGCGTCTTAAGTCATTAGATTCAAGGTGACATATACGCATTTGCGTGTAGAAAAAAGCTCTTTTCTGGGACAAAATAAAATGCATTATATGTATGCATAATATATGTGTTACCGTGAAATGATTTACAATGTATATCGTCATTATCTATCTAGTCGGTCAATATACTTACTGCTAGTGTTTAGTAGTCACTTTGTACAACCCGTTTGTTATCTTCCTAAAATTTTGTATCTGTTAGGTATGATTGCTATGTCGGGTCATGCCGTGCCAGGAGATGTTTATGCATGGGTTGCAGTTTTCATTCTACCAGTGAACTCCGCCTTAAATCCCATTCTGTATACTTTGACAGCTTATCTCGGGAAAAGGGTTTGTATGTTTACATTTGGTCGTTTGATATCGTGACTACATTTCGAGGTTGATTGGGTCTGTAGTGTAGTGGTCCGTATCTTAAAGATTTTTGTGCAATGAAGACAATGGTTTATGCACACGTATGTAAAACAGGTTATTGTTGCATTAAAAAAACATTTTATTGTTTCAGTGTGTCGTTTCATGGGCATATATTTGATATAGAATAGTTAAAACTTTTTAAAAAGTTTTCTCATTGGTACATACACAATGTACATCGAATTTAGAGAGTTGCCCTCCTTAAACTAATGGCAATAACTCACAAAACTTATGAACAGAAAAAAAAACATAATTACAAGTATTATTTCCTCACACAAATGATAAATGCTAACTGACAATAAAAGCGTTGATAATGCAGCAGAAATACCCAAAAATAAAACGTTTTCATTCAAACCTTTGTACATTTCATTTTCACACTAGTTACCATCTGTTTATTTCAGAAACGTGAAGGAGCGAAAGGTCAAAACTCAACCGAGAGCGCCAGTAGAAATTTTACGTATCTTTCTTTAAAAGGTAATTTACTCAAATACTATTCAATTTAAATCTGTGATTGAATTCGTACTGCCATTTAACAAAAATATGTATTGGTATCTCACGATGTCTTCAAAATGCTTTTGGTTTTATTTTCGACATAGAAATACAGATGCACATTTAAAAAGCAAAATACTTCGTGTCGTTTTGCTTGAGAATAAAATCATTTGCATTAATTATGACACATGGACTTTATTACTTTATCCACTGGTTTGGCCAAACCTAGTAAGACATGGCTGTAAATAAATACAGTAATTGATCTATCTCGCACATTATATTAAAGTGTTGTTTCAATTATATGGCATCAAATCAATGAGAGTGTATCGCTCTGATAACACGTATGGGTGATATTGATTTTTCTTGCACATGTTGGCCACTGTCCATATTCCGCAAGTAGCTTGCAAAGTATCTATTTACAGCCCCCCACTCTTAAGTCAATAGGTATAGTGTTATGTCAACGGTTCTCAGATTCGGTAGTTCGAAATATAGGCGCAGGGGGTATTCTTAATGACGATTCAGTTGAAAATATAATATCTTTGGCCATTCGTCCTCCACCACTTACTCGAAAATTAAATAAAGGATAATTTGTTAGCAATAGTACATAATCACCAAACTCTTAATTAAGTCACATGTCCGCTTACTAGTATATAACCGTAATGGTACTGAAGAGTTTAGAAAATAACAATGAAGGAAGTAAAGAGAATTCGGCAAAAGACGATAAATAGTCCCTTTCGTAAAGAACATAATAGCCAATGTGACATCATAAGTCAAATTGGTTCAGAGAAGCAAGAGTCCTGGGTCTTTTCCACCAACTTTACTGTTCTCTGAATTAGCTAAGCTGACCGGGAGAGCACTAGTTTCGTAGTTGTGGTTTCGTTAGACATTGAATGAATCGTTGGCTTTCATTTGTTATTTGTTGTTTATATTACAGTAAAAAAGAAGCTTGGCAATGAACAAATGATATCCTATTTTCTGCAAAAAGAAGAAAGGTATGGAACAAACATGATCAGTGTGGAAGACATAATCCAACAGCAATTAGAAATGACACCAACAGCTTTGTTAAAGTTTATCGTACAAATGACCCACTGTCTCCGGCTTCTGCATAAAACTTCAATGGTACTAGAAACATTGACCACCAACAAAATATTTGTGACGGTTGGACATGGACATGTAAGTAGTTGATTCAGTAAGCAACACAATATTATGTCTTGTTGGTTTTCGTGGGGCAGGTGCGAGCAAGTTTGCTTGTCTGAATATACAGTTTAATCGCACCATTAACTACGTATCTTTTAAAGCCCCATTAGCATATGAATTTATCGGTCGTAATAGTTCCTGATAGTCCTCACGTGCATACTTAATAGCAAGAAAAAAATGTTTCCAAAACCAATATCGTATTTTTTTCAATATCATTGAAATAAATACTAATTATAGAACAGCTGTGTCTCCCGCAGTCAAGTTATGCACACGTCGTATTTATAACGTCACGCACTCTACATATTTCAAGTTTACAAAAGCAAAAATCACAGTGAAATGAGTGTTTTAAGAAGAAATAGGGCTCGTTTCGTACGTAATAATTAGCTTGGGATAATATCAGCAATTGTCTGTTTTTGCATATTTTTTTCTATAGCAAAAAGCTAATGGGACTTTAATTCTTTTACTTTCCTATTGTCCTATTTGTGTTTCTAAATTAATATAAATAAGGGGATGCTTTTTTATAGTAATCGATTCTGTTCATTACTCCAATACACGGAATTACTCACGCCTATTGCACATTGCAGCGACTTCTATATTGGAACAAATTTCTTAAACAATATATATTATATCTACCCATCATGTTTGTTGAATATTAAATACATTGGAAGTATTATGGTGACTCAGTTTACCTATACGCATATAGCTCACTATTTCATAACTGTATAATAAACGTGATCATCATAAAAAACAGCTGTCCAACATAATATCACTAAACGTGTATTGCATGAATAATTATCTAATAACGGAAAAAGAAACTTGAGTTTTTGTGAATTTCAGAAATCCTTTTGAGAAGATTTTCTGTGTTTGAGAATGTATAGCTTTATTTGTGTCTTATATGCGTCTCAATACAACGAATTAAATCATATCACGTGACACGTCTTTTGTATTGCTATGTAAGTTTTCTTATGCCTTGTATTGCTTCGATTGGTCCTGATAAGCATTATGGTGACACGCAGTGTTACACGATTTGTGCGCGTAAACTAGCATACATTTGGTAATCTACGTTTACAAAAGTCATTTCATTGCATATGTCTTGAGTGATACATCGTTTGTTTTGTACTTATACTAGTATATGATGATTAATTCTTAAATGTCCTTTTGTTATTTAGATTACAGGTGATGTACAGATACGAGAACAGCCAAAGCATGGAACATCATCCGAAAGCAAGTCAGACAATATGTACAAATTGGGTGCCATTGTTCGTCGATTAATGTGTAATGCGGTAAAAAGCATGTATTGTCGCTGATTAATTTAACAACTAAGATCCACATTGACGAGTTTAGGTGCGTTTAAATACTTTCCTGATAAATTGGTCTTTAGTTCTATTATCATCATAATTATATGTTGTTATTCTAATTATTTTGTTATGATTGTTTCTTTAATATTATATTCTTATGATAATTACAAAATGAACATGTTTTTTGATTCGCATTATAAATATTGCTAATGCTGTTATTTGAGTGTTATTATTCTATAAACATATTACAGTACTTTTTAATATAATACTCGTTATATCAATCACAGAAACAGGTTGTTAACCAGCTAAGCCTTTTACAGACAAAATGCAAATATATATCTATAGCATTATTTGTGTCCTATCAATTATGTCTCAATACAACAAGATATATTTGAAAACGTGTGTACAGTTTTAGTTATATCAATTAGAAGAAATATTGTTGAAAATGTATGACTTTCTTATTTTACGAGACTCTCAAAGAAATTCGTATCCATTAAAAACATATTGATGATTTTGTATACATGACTTATTAAGTACACTTAAATTATGCATGTACTATACGCTTGTGCAAATCACTGATTGTATCGATGAATTCTGTGAGTGGTTAAAGGTTTGTTAATGTCGAATTGACAATAAATAATTAAAGTATTGATTTTATTGTGTCTTTTTTATTAGAAATTACAATTATTTTTTATCATTGTTCACAATATTTTGCTTTTTATGTTTATATCTTGATTTTAATACATAACCTGAAAGCAATATTTTCTGTGTAATTATCTACTATAGCAACCCTTTATATTATAATGATGTTTTATTACTATTCGTGCCAATAAAATATCGTTAAAACGTTACGAGTTTTATCTGATCAATATAACATTACCTCAGAATAACGAGCACGAGATTCATAGATCAAAGGCAGAACATAGCAAGCGAGTGAGCTAGCTCGCCAGTCTAGTACCGAGAGTGGAGAAAGTAGTGTCACAAAAATGTGAAAAATTTACACACAATATTGAGCTTCACAAAGGTAAAATGTATAACAAAAGTCTTCATGCAAAATATTTTTTCAACAGCTGCAATTAGAGGAAACATGGAACAGATAAAACAGTACGTAACTTAAGAAATCAGAGACCTCCACCTTGATCACGTGGATATTCTGATTTCTGATCAGATAGCTATAAATACCTATCAGTCATTCCGCTCTGTCTGTTCTCTGTTATATGTGGGTGATACTGATTTTTCATGGAAACAAAAAAATTCACGAAAATACCCCTGCGCCATACTACGAAATGCCAAATGCTAAATGCGAATTGTCAATTGCTGTAGAAGCCGGCCCCGGAGTGTTGGTATGCCAAAGCTCAAATGTTACATTAACAACAAATTCTTGTCAAAAGTTTTGTCCTGGCAAAATGGCGCCAAATGTTTCAGCACATGTTATAAGTGGCATATAGCAATTGTCATTTAGTAATTAGAATTTAATTAGCATTAAATTTAAGCAATTGGAAATTGGCATTTAGCAATTGCATATACTTAACGAATAGCTCAAGAATTATGAATTACTATTTGACCGGGATTGCCAAAGAAGACCTTGAATATTCTCTGAAACATCAGGTTTGAGAATGTGTAGCCGGTGTGGGTAGGGTAAAGTATAAAATATATTATATTGACAAATGTTCTATCCATCGTTGTGGGAAGAAGAAACATTAATGAGAGGATACAGACATTCATTCCTATAGCACTGCTGTGCAACTCATTTGATTTAATTATCAATTATTATTTTCTTGCATTTCAGACATGATGCATTTTCTGGTTTTCGGTGATGCGCGTATATATTCCTGATCAGTGTGTCTGACATTTCCATGATGTGATGGTATGTCTGCGGGATGTTGACCGTTATATTCTGCTATCGCTAGCGGTAACTGTTGGTCCACGGGAATACGGCTCATTGGTTTGTAGCTACCTTAACCACTCGACTACGGAGACGGGTTTTGGGTTACTGAAATTGCTCATATTAACAAGGGGCTCGGGCACGCTTGAATAAGGATTAATGGGTAGAAAAGTTCTGTTCAAAATGACATTTGGGGGGGGGGGGTAAACGCACTGAATTGGGCGACTTACGGCAGCTGCTGCAGCGAGCATACCAAAAGCAGACGAGTAGGTTTTATCAGTCACAATACTGGTACATTCTGCTTCAATATCGGGGTAAATCATAATCTTTTCTTGGAACTCTTGAATTTTTTCAGAAATGTTTGCACCACTTAACGTTCAAGAATCGAACGTGAACATTGCTTTAGCACATCACAATCAGTTCTTGAAATTTTGACAGGAGTAAATAAAAGAAGTACATGTTGTAAGAATATAATTGGTACAATCTCAAGCAAGTTGTGAAGTGTTTCATTTCTAGGTGTGATGTGTGTGTATCAGACAAACTTCCTCAGCAACGCCAAATAGCTCTAGTGAAGTGTCATGTCAAAGAGTGTTGCTTCTTGGGATACAGTTAGTGTTGGGTACCGGACTTCAAAATCACTATAATTTCATAAAATCTAATTTCATGTAGAACTGTCACTTAAGCCACTAACCATAACATAGAGCTCAACAAGTCTGAGATATCCTTGTTGCAGTGGGACTTACCTCACAGGTGAACAAAAAGATTTGGACTTATAAATACATAGGGTATATAGCTGGTGCCTATCGAGCAACACCTCATGAGTCTACTCACTTGAGACCGATCCTCCATAACACGGTGAGAGAAATATGTCTTCCAGCGGATGTGGTGTATGGACACAAAGCTGATATATTTGAGACAGAGGTATCCCCTTTACTGCGCTTATGTTGCGATTCTCCGTGACCGATTACTACTCGCGCATGAGTTGGTAAGGAACTATCTTACCCCAAGTACAAGCGAAGCAATGGAGTGTACGATACCGGAGTGTTCATTCACAACTATGAAACAGGTGACCTCCATGAAACAAAGGAAGTGGAAGTGTGCCCCAAACTAGAGCGACAATGCGATGGTCCATTAACTATCAAGAAAATGATTTCAGCTTTGAATTTCGAATTACAAGATGATCTGGGAAGGTTCGAGTTAGGAACAATAAGTTATATAAAGCGCTATGAAGGAGGGACACCCCCGCCCCGAGGTGGGCGTTGACAGCGCCAAAATGGTTAACGAGGGAAATGTAGTTTCATGAAATTTGAAAGTCATATATATACAAATTAGGGGTGTCACGATACGCTTGAGGCGTACCACGATATATTGTAATACTGAAGCAACGTATTGAAATATGTATCACAATATATAGCAGCTTTATAAGTTTGAGTAATAACTATTAAAATTTTACATTTATGAATATTCCAATTGTGTTTTTTTTATAATTGCTTCAGTGTTTTATATATACATGTATATGTGTATCTTTACCAAAATAAATCAACATCAATATATCAACAAATCAAGTTTAAACAGCAAATCTGTTGAATTGACATCCCCCGCCAATTGATTTTGTCAGTTGGTTAAAGGCAGATATTTTAAATCACGAAGGAAGCATAAACGAATTGTACTTTCTAGCATGCATGCAGGCATTTGCAAGCTGTACAAATCCAAACAAAGCCACATTACAGCAAAACACCTTTTAAATTACTGTAATTAACAGTAAAAGTAAAAAAAATCTAATTCAAAAAGGGGGATAATTCTGTCAAAATGCATGATAGAGTTAGAGTTCACAATCAGCACATCTCCACTCATCACATCACATTCTACTAATTTTCCAAGTTTCATGCAGATCCCTTTGGTACCAAAGTTATTTTAAATAACAGCATAAGTGACAATTTTTCTAAGTACTAAAAGGGGGATAATTCAGTCAAAATAAAATATAAAGTTATGATTCTTGTTCATTGGGCTTCCTCTCATTTCACTCTACCAAGATTTCTGCATGGTTTCATTCTGTTAAAATTCCTTTGCAGTTCATAAAACGGTCAACAGGACGAAACAAAAAATACCAGCTGTGACACTGACAGCAATGGCTTACCATATAATCAGATATTGTGTTCCTCAAATATTCTCGGAAGATGTTGACAGTCTTGTCCTCTGGTTTCGATCGTTAACTTGGTGATTCATCTGGCATTCTGCACAATTAATAGTCCAAATATAAAACGCAAACGCAAACTTGTAGAAAACATTATGAAAACAAAGAGTTCAAACAGCCAAAATCTATGGGCTACATTAAACTGCAAACATCCACAGTAAGTTTTTATGCGTATTTGTACGAGGCAAAGGAAAAGGGCGGGGTCAAATTAATACTCTGCCTAATTAATCCACAACGCGGAAGGAACAGAAGTCGTAATATGGTAAGGAGCATGAAATATCGTGCAGGCGGCCGTACTGCGGTGTAGTGATAATTAACGGACCGCCACCATCGGGAACGTCGGCAATCACAGGTAACTGTATCATGAATGGATTATAAATAAATGAATAATGAATAAATATTGACTTAAAAGAATAAAAAAATGTTTTAATATAAAAATTATTATACATGTATATCTAATTATTTGTTTATAATTATTCATGATTCAGTTACATACATTTGTATGTCGAAAATGGGCTCAAAACATCATCTTTAAACGTTGACGATATGTTGTCGTTAATGACGGATGCTACTTTTAATGTTTCCTCTGCCGACGGACGTGTTCGCATTTAGTTGTGTGTTGGGAAATTGTTTTGATGGGGGCGGTGTAATGGTCTTAAATGTCATAGGATATATGCAAACCAAGTTCTTCGTCCTGTAGTCGTTCCCATGTTTCAGCAACGCCCGGCCTGGTCTTACATTTCAAAATGACAATTAATTAGCACTCCCATACGGCCAGATTTACCAGATTCTTTCTCATGTCCATTGACATTTTGACATTTTGCCATGGCCTGCTAGCTAACTCTCCCGATTATGACCCAATAGAACACATTCCTTGGACGTCGTTTACGTCGACGTAATCCACAAATGTTCTTCATGACGAGTGGGCTCGCATCCCACGTATGTTATCTCCTACGTAATCTGTGTAGGTCCTTGGGACGGCGACTGCAGGCAGTGATAGAAAGTAATTAAAGAGAGGCAAAACCCGGTACTGACGAATTCTAGGGGTTAAAGTTTTTAATCAGGTTTTCACAAAGTGAAACCTGGTTATTAGAATGCCGAAAATGGCGGGCGGGCGGGTGGCCGTCATGGCGGGCGGGCGTCAAACAGGCAGTGTCCGGTCAATAACTTAAGTTCTGATGGACCAATCATAACTAAACTTGGTATGTAGGATCCTTGAATGAAAACCTAGCCTGGGATTGTATTTGGGGTCTGTGGGTTCAAGGTCAAGGTCACTATTACTAAAAATAGAAAATCAATGTCCAGTCAATAACTCAAGTTTGGAATGGCCAATGTTGACTAAACTTGGTATTTAGCATCCTTGAATGAAAAGCTAGCCTAGGATTGTATTTGGGGTCTGTGGGATCAAGGTCAAGGTCACTGTTACTAAAAATAGAAAATATTAAGTTTGAAATGACCAATGTTGACTAAATTTGGTATTTAGCATCCTTGAATGAAAAGCTATCCTGAGATTGTATTTGGGGTCTGTGGGATCAAGGTTAACGTCACTGTTACTGAACATAGAAAATCAGTGTCCGGTCAATAACTGAAGTTTGGAATGACCAATGTTGACTTAACTTGGTATGTAGGATCCTTGAATGAAAATCTAGCCTGGGATTGTATTTGGGGTCTGTGGGATCAAGGTCAAGGTCACTGTTACTAAAAATAGAAAATCAGTTTCTAGTCAATAACTTAAGGATTGAATTATTGCGATGCAATTTTGTGTGTTGGTAGCTTACATCCAGTCCATGCTTTTGTATTGAATTAAGGGCCAGTAGGGTCAATGTCACTGTTACTAAATTATTTAAGTTTGGAATTACTAATCTTGACTCAACTGGGTATTTAACAACCTTGCATGAGAGCTTAGCTTGGAATTGTATTTGGGGTCAGTTTGGTCATACATGGTCACTGTCTCTAGAAATAGAAAATCAGTTTCTGCAGAATAAATTAAGAATTTAGACATTGCGATGAAATTTTGTGTGGAGGTAGCTTACATAGAAACCAAGCTTGGGATTGCATTCTATGTCAGTAGGTTAAAGGTCTATGTAAACTCATTAGTAACACTGGAAACTGAACCACTGATGAAGCCTTATCGAAGAATTCTAGAGTACTGTGGTATTAAAGCCTTGGAAAACCTGGTTTCGTGGCACTGCCGCGTTTCTTGTTTAAACCAGTAATCATTCCGTGCAATCTTTATAATTACACTCAGATGACAAGCGATATGTGTAGAACTGTTCCCAATCTCTATTTTTGAATCACAAAAACATGCAATCCGTATTTAGCTCATCAAATATGGCCGTACAAAGGGGAATATATGAGTTGTTTCTTATGAACGTCAGTATATAGATTATATACACGTACACTGAAACGCAACACTTTTGAAAATTGATTTCCATAAATATATATGATTTAATATCGCGTAGAACTGATTTGACCGCTCGTTGTACATCATCCATGACAGTTGATTAGTTCCGCACGTGGAAAATGTTTGAATTCACGTTTTTGCACGAGGAAATTGATTGGAACGAAAATTATCGATTTTATCTTTGTGAAGTTGTTCTATAACGTTGACCGCACTGGAAAAACTATAGCTTTGAAAACATATTTTAATGGTTCGCGTGCAATTACAAAAGCGCGTCCGCGCTATCGGCATGGTTCCAACAGACCTTTCACGATTTCCCACGAATTGTTGGGTGGGGCATAGTCGGACACACCCAGCACGTGCCACACAACACCTACTCCTACAGCAAACTATGTAGTATGTAGTTACGTAACATCCTCCTAAATTGAAAGTGCGATCTATACATGTTATTGAACTGAGCATGCATTTTTTCATTAATTTTGATTGTGTGTCTGTATAACTTATGTTTGGTGGTTTGCCTGGTAACTAATTCTTTGATAGTACATGAGTCGCTGCTTTATAAACTGGTTCCCGTTGACGTGTGTTTCAAAGCATTTGGTGCACTGCAACACTAAACGGGAACCAGTTATGTTTAATACAATTTGAATTACCTCCCCTGATCGCAGAAACGCCATTTGTTTTCACATCCGCCTACCCTGACAAAATACAATGGAGGTATTTGGAGTTCCTTTCAGTGTGTGGACAATTCTAAAGGCATTATTTCTAATATGGATTGTGTCTGCAATGTAAGTATTACTTTCAATTAGGCCCTGTCCCGCACAGAATGGTCCTTCCAATGGCCAACTGAAACCTGCAGGGCTAGTGATGATCATATTTCGTGGAATCCAAAAAACTCTTCACCCCTTAGTGGCCCTTACTGCTGGTAGTGTACGTGTCTGCCACTAATGAAGAGTCACAGAAACGCACATATTGTGACCATTGGCCGATTTCCATATATATTTAATAATTTAGGGGAAAAATGGATGAATTTGTCTGTATATTATAAAGTTCATAATTTAGGACATCAGTTGCTACAATATGATAATACTGACCACAGATGCCTGACGTATCTGGTCTGACACCCCCCCAAAATACACATAATAAATACAAGGTATGCAACGAGTCGTTTTTTCGACCTCACACTGTCCGGAAATAATGATCAACTGAGAAGACAAATGAAGTCCTATATGATCAAATAAACTTATTCAGTTGGCGCTAGAATAAGTATTCTTCCTATAAAACACAGGTAGGATTGTCTTTATACCTGCAATCAGTGTTAAAACATCGAAGAAATACGTACATGCAGTCATGGCGAACGAGCGTCCATTTTGGGCAGACGAAACTGCAGATTGTTGGTCCAAAAAGTCCGACGATGTTTCTCAGAAATCCTCAAATTAGTCGCTGAAAATTGTGTTTATTTTTGTGCGTTTAAGTGATTATCACGCGTATTTTTTTCTTACGCGCACTATGTCAATATATATATACATGAACACGTTGATGGCGTATAATTGAAAATGTGTACGTGTGTGTTGTTTTGAATCGACATTTCCCGGTCTTGGTACTTTCATTTTACTAATCGATGTGAATAGGGATGAAGTCAAAACATCGCCGAATATAACTAATTATCATAGTCATGAATAAACGCCCGCTGTACGGTCCGATTCCGGTATTTGATGGTCATCCGGAGACGTATCTTCCAATAAAACAAAAATATTTTATGCTGTTGTGTGTCTAGTTTTTGAATTTGTTAGTGAATGAAATAAAATTTAAAACATAAGATATGTTACTCTTGAAGATGATTGACTTTTTGTGCTTCTGTGTATAGAGTGTGTGTATCTTGGTACATATTGACTTGGCAAGAAAAAATATGTTCATTGTTACATGGTATTTATTAATCAGAATAGTTAACAAACAGAAATTAGCACAATGAAGGCACTGGACACACTTAAAATTGATGATGAAATAAAAGAAATGTAACCCTTTCCAACTAACTTTTTTCAAATTATCAGATGGACAAAAAATATTTTAATAATATGTTTTAAGATTATAAATATATTTATTTATGATGTGTATACCATGATCATACACATGTAAAATAAAAAACTTGGTCAGTGTGAGCCCTGAATGTAACACATGTAAGGCAATAAAGTGTCTTTGAAGGATATTGTTTTAAAACCATCCTTATTTTATTTTAGGATTTTTTCGGTCTGATGGATTCTCATTCGGTCTGACAGATCCTGTAAGCCTGTCAGACCGAATGTCCTACTGAGTCCAAAATCCTTTCGCCATGACTGTACATGCCAAAACACATATGCTTTCCGTATAAATCTCCGGAAAAAACGCCAAAATGATGAGTTAAAGCGTGAAATCGAGGGGACAGGTTTAACTCGATTTTCCAAAAAACGGCAATATTTCGTAGAAACTGAGCATAAAACATTGCCTTTAAGTTCGTTTTGAAATAAAAAAATGTGTTTTGTAGGAAGAATAATTATTTAAGCGCCGACTGAATAAGTTTATTTGATCAAAAGACTTCATTTGTCTTCTCAGTTGATCATTATTTTGGGACAGTGTGAGGTCTAAAAAACGACTGGTTGCATACCTTGTATTTATTATGTGTATATTGGGAGCGTGTCAGACCAGATACGTCAGGCACCTGTGATACTGACCTATGTGAAAACAATTCAGACAGTGTGTACATGTACATGACACCTGGGACCAAAACGTTTTTTCCAGCTGGAGAGAAATTAACCCTTTTGATTAATATTAGGAAGTATATAATATTTTAGACAAAAAATGTGAACATCTTTATTCTCAATACAAATGATTGAAGGCTACGGCATTACTCACTTACATGCGTACACTGACTGACCCCTTAATTAGGGCTGTGGATTGTTGGGTAGGTGGCGATCCGATCCATTCCACGATTCAACACTTACGATCCACAATTCGAATCATGAATCTTTTGTTATCAAGTAACCCATCTAAAACTTCACAATTGCAGTCCTGAAGACAGCTAATTTTTTTTTAGGAATAATGAAGTAAATCAATATAAATTGTTATATGGCTTAAATTTATAAATATATGTACTGCCTCCCAGTTAATTGATTTACCAGCATCATTATTTAAAGAACCGGTTGGACATCTTGGCAAACTAAGTAGTCCATGATTAGACAATATTTATTCAGAGAAAAGGAATTTTTAAGAACAAAGAATATACTTTTAATTTGAACAAGATTGCGAACCACAAATCTTAGTAATGACGATTATTAATACTTGATTTTTAAATTTGATTCGTGAATACCCGAGTACTCAGATATTTGCCACAGCCCCACCATTAATAAAGGCCACCTGTCAACAAAGGCCACTCACACATTCTAGAATATGACCTTTTGTTGGCAGGTTTATGGTGATTATTTTTAATTATGATTTTGATTCTTATCAGATATGAATGGTTACAATTTCTGGCTTGGAGAAGGAAGTACAATTTAAAGGGGATTTTTCCTGTCCCAGTTATTGGTACAATGTATTCTTTGTTTGGAAAGGTGAGTAAACACTGCATGTTCTGTAAATGTAAGCTTAAACATACGATTATATTGTTGTGTTTTAAGTGTGGTGACCCCCACATTGAGTGGTAAACTTAATCATTAATATTTTTTAGACAATTCGTTGAAAATAATATGTATAATGTATAATATTATACACTATAGATACATTAAACTTTATGACCAAATTAAGATTTCTTAATTATACCCTCACTACGAACTAGGGGCCCTATGGGGGCTATACAGATAGGAGTCACTTAAATTGTCTGTCGGTCTGTCTGTCATGAAACTTGTTGTGGCTATAATCTTGTCATTAATTTTATTTTGTGGTCGCTCAATAACTAAATTTGTCATCCATGGACGGATTTCAGAATTACTTTACAGCAATGTTCACACATGTGATGATGTGCCATGTTTAAGACCAAGGTAAAACTGCCTCTCAAAAGAAATCAAGTTTGCCTCAGTCTATAAATATTAGCCAAGAGCATTTCTGGAAAAGCTTTATGCCTCAGAATTTTATCATTTTGTGTCAAAATTGGCACATGGGGGTATTTTCATCCTGTGACAATTGTCACAAATAAAGCTTAATGATAAAAGAAGGAATTATTCTTTTTAGGAAATGAATGAAATGGATGAATATTGTGTGAAAACATATGGACCTATTTCATGGTATGTAATAGTTGTCATTTTGTCATTGAAAGTATAAGTGCATTTATAATGCTCATTGCCATATGTCCACATTCATTTAGTTTTATCAGTTGAATGAACAATATTAACAATATTCATAATTATCTATACATTTATTGAATGTTTTGGCAGGGGATAATAATAGATTACTAGTTATGTAAATATTCAATAACTAGTGTTGTAAAATCAAACTTGAAAGAGAATCGAATATCAAATAGAAAAGGAAAGGGTGTTTCGATTCACAATTGGAAAATAGTCGAAAGCAAATTGTTGCCGACCTCAAGCTGTCAGCAACGATTATTTGATTATAATCGATTATCATTACATCACTATCAATCACTGATGAATAAATTTTGCAAGCAAAATAACAATAACTGATAAATTATTTAAATACTTTAACAATAATGTAATTAAATGATTATAAACATTCTGTAATAATAATGAATAAATCATAACAATACTGAAATGTTCAGTTAATGAATAAATGATGCATTATAAAAGCAATTTTAGCAGAATCTTTTCTTCAAAAATAACTGAAAGAATTTTTAATCTCCCAGTTTTTATCAAATTCTACAAAGAAGAAAATAATCTTAAGAAACCATGCTTTACCACATATATAAATTTGTCAAGCGAACATGTCCTTTATGTTATAGTGGATGGCTTGGCGTCATAAAGTCAATAATGGTATCTGATCCTGAAATTCTTAAGAAGGTTTTCATAAAGGAACATCCACACTTTATGAACCGATTTGTAAGTAACCATGCATTTACTACTGATAATCAGTCATTATGGCGTGAAAGGTCAGGAAAATGCCAATATTTATACAATTAGGCTAGTTTTGCAATATTTATACAATTAGGCTTGGAAGGTAATGATTACATATTTGGATACTTGAACAAAAATTGGAGTGTGTGGCCTAAATGTTTTTTCTTTATTTTCTAAAAATATCTTTTGTACATTTCTTCATGAAAATGAGTGTTTGTGCTAACCCTAAACGAGACAATTTTAACTGGCCTTATCATGCAGTATTTATCATCATCTTAAACACATTTCATAAACATATATGATAATCCAAGAAAATTACATTTATTAACAGTACTAAACCTTTAGAATGTGTTCATATATGATCTATTTGTTTGATGTCACAGTTCTAAAACCTTAATAGAGATAAATTGTTCTTTTTTTGTGTTGTAAATATCTTAAGTATCGAACATCACAAGTTATCCAAATGCAACTGATCTCCATCCAGAGTTACTGTTCCTGAAAATGTGTTATAGTGACATGTGTCTCAATCGGTCAACGGCTGTTACAAGAGGTTTTTGTAAAACTTATAAAAGGTTGTACTTTAACTTACAATGATCTGTTTGGGTACTGTCAGCTCAATTTCATAAAATTATTATGCATTGCATTATAAATGACTTAGATATCAAGTTATGGTAGAAGAATCACATCATAATGGAAGTATTGCATTACTCATAAAGTATCTCATTACTCACAAGGTATGTGCCATTTTGGCATTACTCATGAAGTATCACATTATGTATATAGTATCACATTATAAAATTATTTCTGGTTTCTTTTTTTTTAAGAGTATCAATGACTTTAATCCTTGGCCTCTTCAGCACATGATGCTGAATCTTAAGGATTCTGACTGGAAACGTGTTAGAAATATTGTCACTCCAACGTTCAGTGCTGGAAAATTGAAGAAGGTAATTTTTTAATTTCTTTCACCTTGTCTTAAAAAAATATATGTTTAGAAATACTTTATTTGTTGAAGCAATATAATTATACATATATTGATGAGGAATGATGATAATATTGACTAAAAGCAATATTTTAATCATATTAAATATTATTAATAGCATCTTTTAATACACATTTCGTTTTAGATGACACCTGAGATCAATTACTGTACCCGTCTTTTAGTTGATGGTCTTACAGAGAAAGCCAAATCTGGGGACATTGTAGAGAGTAAGAAGTAAGTTCGAAAAGTGCAAAGTTAATATACATCTTGAGATGAATTGGCATTGTTATGAAATACTGTGTATATTTGAATAAACACTGTATGAAATTCGGCCTGTATGTATAATGCTTGGAAACCAAACTATATTCTAGACTTAATTCTAAATCAAAATGTTGCTGTCAATGACTCAGAATTAAGTACAGTACTTTATTAGCAAATAGTGCATGTAATGCATGTATTTTTATGCTCGGGCATTAATGATTTTATGGGCACATAATGATTGCCCTGTCTGTATCATTTCATCTAACACTTTGATACTTATGCAGCTGTTGTCTTATACCATTCCCTATGCACCCAGATCATCCAATTATAATTTGACCTTGACTGAATTTGGACTTTGATGCTTATACAATTGTTGCCTTGAATCATTCTCAATCCTTCCATGTTGCCCAACCTTGAACTGATCTTGACCTTAATTAGATGTTCAAGATTTGAAATGGGCTATTACTCCAATAACAGAATCATACCCTTTCCTCTAGTGTCAATGGCCCTTTCTTAGTGAACTACTTTTAAACACTGTTAAGCTTGCAATGTCAAGCATATGCACCTATTACATGTAAACTGACTTCTTGTTTCATTTTATTCTTCAAAAATTTTAGACATTTTGGATGTTACACCATGGATGTTATAGCAGGCACTGCATTTGGTATAAGACCCGACTCATATAACAATCCTGACAATTCTTTTGTTTCTTTGGCTCAGAAAGTGTTTTCACAAAACACCCTTAAACCTACAGTTCTTCTTGCTGGTTAGTATACTGTTATTATCCTTTTCTGTTGACTATTTAGCAGAAATATTGAGGACAATAGATACAGCTGCAAGCAACTAAACAATACATTACAATAAATGTAATCAAAGTACTGAAAGTACTGAACTTACATAGACTTGCATTGCAAATGAAACAAGAACAAGTTTAACAATTGCATGTCATATTGAGAAAAAATAGTGCAGTACTTTGGTTCATGTGCACTGACATAATAGACAGCTGAACTACCATTCTGCTTCCCAAAACAAGTAAACCACATATCAAGCAAATGCATGTTCATATTTGGTTTTAGGTCACTTATCAATCAATTTTATGTAACATTCGTTGAATTGATTACCTAAGTCAATAATTGTATTGTCGTTTCAGGAGTTGTAACCATTGTGTGTGTATAATTTTTATGTAGACCTGAATGCATCATTATGCACCATTCTTTCAACATGCAAGGCCATCTTTAAGAAATGTTTTGTTTGTGGTAATGCTGCCTACTCATTAAAGAGGCCCTTACCCAACTGACCTCTTGTGTAAAAACTTTTTTTCTGAATAAAATAGCATTCTGACATGTATTTTGGGTTCAATATAAAAATTAAATTGTGAAAAAGATTTCTTACGTTCCTGTTCACTGCAAGATCCCTGTGCCAATATATGACTCCACTGACATTCTTATGATCTAATATTCATGGTCGCTTTGATTTAAAACTTGAGATATGTGCAAAATGTCGTCTGGGGGAAATGTGTTTTTAGTGTTTGTGCAAAAGATTATGTCAGCGAAATCAAATGATGTATTAGTAAGCTAGCAGAGTCAGAATTGGGTAAACTGCTAAGGCCGACGTGCTTGAGTGTGGAAAGTAGTCGATCAGCGAAATATATGAGACATTTATGGATTTGATTTCAGTGTTTTTTCCTACATTGATGAAGTTAGCTGTGAAGCTGTTTAATATAAGTGTATTTTATCCTTTGGACTCTGTTAGCTTTTTCTGCGATGTGATCAAAAAGATAATTAAAGAACGCCATGAGAAACAAGATGTAAGTATTACTATCTTTTAATGATGATTGTTGGTATATAGTGCAATTTCTATAAATGGGTTCCGAATTTTCGAATGAATATGGAAACTGTTTTAGTGTGATAATATGGAGAAACTTTTCAATTACTGTACTAACTGTAGTATGTTTTCCCAACATTGTATAAAATTGTGTGTGTCATGGAATATAAAGCATAAGTTGTATACTCATTTTTCAAGCCTTATGAACTACTTTCTCTTTATGATGTCATTTCATCTTTGTTGCTGTTCTTTTATGAATTGCTTATATGATATAAATTTAACAATTTGAACGACTGTTCAGAGGCTTTTTTGTTGAAACTGTGAAAAACTATAAAGCTTAAAACCAAAATTTATGAAAATATCGTCCGGAATTCAGAATTCAGAAGTTCCGGAATTCAGAAGTCTAATTTACATTGAAATAGAGGGAGAAATTTCGGGACCAAGAAAATCGTTCGGATTTCAGAAGTTTCCGGATTTCAGAGGGTCCAGATTTCAGAAGTTACACTGTATTTATAATAATTATATCTCTTATGTTTTTTGTAGACTGAGCGTACAGATTTATTACAGCTAATGTTGAATGCTGAACTTGAAAATGATGACCAGTCTAAGAGTAGTAAGTTCTTCAATAATAAGCACAGGCACCTGGTTGTTAATGATAAAAAATATATTTCGCTGATCGAAAAAAAAATGATAAAAATTGGTACTATTAATAGAGAGAAGGTATGACAGCCGCCATTTTTTTGCGCTACGGAAGTCGTTTGACTGGTTACTGATTTACATATCCGGAGTACCGGCTCCCAGCACTCTCCTTCGTAATGAACAAACAACAAGAACCACACCGCGTGCGCCATACGTAAGAAAGACAACTTTTTTCGTGGTTCCCGCAGTTTTTGTAAACCCAAATGTGGCGCTGGGAGCCGGTACTCCGGATATGTAAAGCAGTAACCAGTCAAACGACTTCCGTAGCGCAAAAAAATGGCGGCTGTCATACCTTCTCTCTATTATTAGTATACCAATTTTTTTTCGATCAGTGAAAGATATTTTTTATCATTAACAACCAGGTGCCTGTGATAATAAGATGTTAATTGAGTGATGTTTGATTTAGTTCAAGTAAATATAGAATTTAAATGTATGATGTTCTAATGGGTTGCTAACAGAGAACAATCTGGTATTCTCTATAAAGTATTTTTGTACTGCCATAGTACATCCTTTCAGGCAGGGGGCAACCCACTAATTCGGAGTCTGGGTTTGGGGGAAAGTAGTATTTTTGAGAAAATGGGATTTTGTATGTGTTTTCCTATTCTTATCTATAGATATACATTAGGAAAGAAATGCTATGCTATTAAATATCAATATATTGAGTTCAACATGGATACATGGTTCATGTTATTATTTTCATTTTTAGAATTGTCTGAGGAGGAGATTTTAGCACAAGGCTTCATTGTGTTCATTGCTGGTTATGAGACTACCAATTCTTTGCTGTCATTTTTGTCATACGTGCTGGCTACCCATCCTGATGTACAGGAGAAACTTATAGATGAAATCAGTTCTGTTGTTCCTGATGTTAGTAATTTTATATACTGTCTAATTATAGTTTGTTAGTCTGGTTTTCGTGCCTACTGTTTGCTAAGAAATGAAATCATGAAAAGTATGAACTAACAAATAACCATGTCTTTGTTTTGAAGAAAGTTATTTTTATTATGAGCCCAGCATGTATTGATGCAGGGGCACATATTGGGGATAACCTTGTCCATCTGTCCGTACCTTTGAGGTTTAGTCAATCTACCACTCGGGGCATAAGTGTTTTCTGACTGCAGCATTTTGTTTAAGAAGTAAAGAAAAATATATTAGATCTTGAAGGGTTGAGAGTACTTCACATGAAAAAAGTAACATGAAAGTTAGTTCTTCTTATTACAGGGAAATATTTCATGCAATAATTGTTCATGACATACCTTGAACACCTTCTATAAACATATCTGAATTAATAGTAGTTTTAAACTTGTTAAATTTGATTCCCTTTGTTTGTACAAGAACAATTTATCTGCTTATTAATGATTTTCAGGGGTGGGGAAATTTTGTCATATGTTGTACATAGGGCTGTGGCCAGTATCCGAGTACTCGGATATTCACGAATCAAATTCAAAGATCGAGTATGAATAATCATCACTACTAAGATTCGTGGTTCGCGATCCAGTTTTTTAACAAATTAAAAGTGTATTATTTGTTTTTAAAAATCCCTTTTATATAAATAAATATTGTCTCATGATGGACTACTTCGTTTGCCAAGATGTCCAGTCGGTTCTTTAAATAGCTATATATATAGTGATGCTGGTAAATCAACTAGTTGGGAGGGGTATGTATAAATCTAAGCCTTAGAACAATTTATATTGATTTACTTCATTATTCAAAAAAAATTAACAAATAATTTAGCTGTTTAAGTTTTAGATGGATTAATTAATAACAAAAGATTCGTGATTTGATTTGTGGATCGTGAGTGTTGAATTGTGGATTGGATCGGATCGCCACTTACCCAACGATCCACAGCCCTAGTTGTACATACATGTAGCAAATTATATGAAATACATGTATGAGCGATTAACAAGATTTCTGAATCTTTGGAACTGCGATCTTAGCTGAGAGATATGTATATATGTAACAGTCCCAGGAATGGATGAATTAGATTTCTTGTATGTGAGTTTACAAAAATATGACATGCATTTAATTTATCAATTTCTTACAAACTGGCCATCAGAATTGATGCAAATACCATATGTAATGACATGCTACAGCATAAGCAAAACATACTTATTAGTATTTTATGTTTGTTTTTATAGGATGCTGAAGATGTTTCTTATGATGTGGTTATGCAGATGTCATACCTGGACCAAGTTATCAATGAGACTCTGAGAATGTATCCACCAGTTAACAGGTAATTGATTTATCTTGGAATTGATGAAATGATACAGACACAAGAAGAATCAGCTATTTTTTATTGTACTGCTTTTCTATGTTGGGTGCTACTGAATTGAATATATTTTCAATAGAAAAAATATCGGAATGAAAAAAATGCTTATATTGTAAATTTTGCTTGTGAAGATGTTTGTTTACCTTTTGGATTAGACTCTGCTGAACTAGGCACTCTATTGAATTGGATGTTCTATTGAATTCGACTCTATTGAAATAGCATATATTTAGTAAGTTATGAAACCTTTATAGAGTCTCAGATACAAAAATTGTTTACAAAAATGTGACAGGAAGTAAAATTTATAGTTCTTTTAGTCGCTTTAGGTGTTTGCTTAATTTCTTTCTTCAAAACATTGATATAACCGATGTCTTGTATCAATTGTTAAAAATTGTAAAATTAGAAAATCTGATATTTTGCTAGAATGGATCGTATGACTTCAAAGAGTGGAGATGTTCAGATTGATGGGATATGGTTTCCATCAAATTCTCAAGTTGGATTTTCAATCTGGCTGATGCATTATAATGAAAAATTCTACCCTCAGCCAAAACAGTTCAGACCTGAAAGGTATGTGTAAATGAACCCTCGGCCAGCCTCATTAGGGTATAGTTCTGTCACTTGAAAAGTTGGGAGTTGACCTTAGGGTATACATGCCTCTCTAGATTTCTTTGGGTACCTCATTACTTGTCTCTCATTTATGTTCAAATCCATACAAATTGTACAATGTTTTCACTGTCTTGTTGAATTCAAAACTGGATTCTGTGATAACTTAATCACTATAATTATAAGCTAGGTTGGTGAAACTTAGTATGGGAATATGTAACACTGTGGAGTTATACATTCATGACCTTTTGCTTTGAAATTGTGGTTGCTAGTAATGTTAAGCCGACTTTAATACATTTATAATTGCCTGACTGGTCTGTATATCTAGTATTAACTGTAAATCTCCATTCTACTTGATATTGGTGTTCAATTTTGTAATACATGTAGTTAATGTTTTTATTACAAGTGCTTTGGAAGCTATGTTGTGTACCTTATGAATATAATTTTTTTTAAAAAGAAAAGTTCACAGTTTAAAAACTTAGATAACTTTAAATAATGATAGTCTCTCTATATTTACTATATTAAATAGATTGGAATTTAGTGGTACTTTGTAGATGTTACTGGTACATTTGTAAGACAGAACTTTTTCAGGTCACAACTTCAGGTATTTTGTCGAATATTCCCAGGTCACATGTTTTCTTGTTCATACATACTTTCTTCTCCCTCAATCGGCTCTTTCTTTCAGATTTAGCCCTGAAGAGAAAGCCAAAAGAGACCCATTTACATTCATGCCATTTGGTCAAGGTCCAAGAAACTGTGTTGGAATGAGGCTTGCACTTATTGAAGCTAAGATTGCTGTTGTTGGTATATTACGAAAACTTCGCTTTGTAAAATGTGAGGAAACAGAGGTAAGATTGCTTTAAATTAATTCATCTTTTTTCATGATCAAAATTTCAAATTAAATTCTATGAACTGATTGTAAGTTTGTTATACTGATTTGTGATTGGTATATAGATTAAGTAACTCTTTGGCAATCTTGATTCAATTCCTGGTGAGGGCAGGACATACCCTTCCATGAAATTCGACAAAAGGGTCAATTTTCCTCCACATGGGGTGAAGTTGCCAATTCCTCGTAGACGGGTAGTTTAGTTGTGGTAAGAATATCATCAAGGAATACTTGTTAGGTTAATGTTACCACTGTATATAACTGAACAATAAGCAAATAAATAACACTCTCGACTCTAAAAGTCAAATATAGAAGAAACATGCTGTATATCTACAACGTTTCACAGACTTTCCAGTGTGTAAGGACATGGTTATTACCCCTTTCATTAGCAAATGTTAAATGTAACTGAATTGTAATTACATGTATTTTCTCCTGACTGAAATGTTTTCAAAAGTATGTGAGGTTAATGCTGTAACGTTATGGCTGAAATTGTCTGTTGTTAATTGGCGGTAGGGTTAAAGTATGTAAAGTGGCAAAAATGGCGTAATGTCAAAAATGGCGACAAATGGCAAACAATGGCGTATAGTGGAATTTATAATTGAGTGACTCCTGATACTCAAATGCATTGTTTCTTACAGGTTCTTACCATACATAACCATCATTATATTCTCTACCTTCTTCTCAACATGTATCTGATTCTGGAAAACTAATGACCTTGAATGCAATTTAACTGCTTAGTATGGGCATTAATCTTATTGCATATGCATAATTTAATTTTTAAAGTCTTGCAACTCAACTAACAGAGCATGCTGTATGGGTTACCTTTCTTGGCAATAATGTAAACATTTTCCTCTTGTTTTCAGGATGATATTCAACTGGATGTGAAGTCATTTGTTCGTACAAAAAATCCAATCAAAGTAAAAGTGGAGTTGCGATAAATCTTCTTCGTTAACTTATAAAGATGCAAAGTATTCTACTAAATGACTTAATTGTTTCAATTTTAATCAATGGATAATTGTCACATTATCTTAAATGACTGCATTTACATTGTATGTTGTACAGCTTAATTGGAAACTGACATATTTAATATTCAGTGAATGGAGATACAAATGTATATCATTTTCTCACTGTTAATTTTAGCATTTCAATTCCTAAATTATACAACATATGTATTAAGTGTGTGGATACATGTGGTATCACCAGATAAATGTTTTATTTAATCAATAAATGTTTTATTTAATCAATTTGAAATATTTTCTTGTAAGTAAGGTTATAATTTGGATAACTGAATAAGTGATAAGTAGTGAGCTGCTGCAAGTTATTATTTGTATCACTAAGTCAATTAGTGAGATGAAATCACATCAGAAAGGACTTGCAATCTAAACGACTGGCAGGTTGCTTAACATACTTTTTTGTTTATTTGGATATATTGTTTTAAACAAAAAATACTTTTATACACTACTCATACAATATACATGTATAATCATTGATATTTTTTCTAAAAAAGATCTGTGAAAAAGAAAAGGCTACATTAATGATGATTCGTAGTGGCCCTCGTCTGTTGCTAAAGAAAATAATATTGCAAATGTATTGGTTAATTTAACATTGCAATTATCTGTTTGATGCGTTCATAGGATTAGGAACTGTTTTTATTTTGGTGACTTATCCAGCTTAACAATGATGAAAGATCCCAGGCATACACCTGGGTAAAATCACCAATAATCCATTATATAGCTGGACGGCTTTCAGACATAGATTGTCTGATATATTTTATTAGCATTGATACTGTTTGTCTATTATACAAGATTAGTGTGTGCCATATTGATCATTTTGTTAGCGATTCATTTATTTTTAGCTCACATGTCACAAAGTGACAAAGTGAGCTATTAGGATCACTCTCCGTCCGGCGCCACATTTTTGGGTCAATTTTAGCAAAACTGGGTCAAAACGTTAAAATGTCAAAATGTTTGCCTCAATGATATGTGGGTCAAGGATGAACATGGGTCAGCCGGTTCAAAAACTGGGTCACAAGGTCAAATCTTAGGTAAAAATCTTGTAAAAGCTCTAAATGTCATGGTTTTGATTGGATCTTGGCCAAACCTTGTCAGATTGTTTGTCTTAATTATATTAAGGACAAGTTCAAATATGGGTCACCTAGGGTCAAAAACCAGGTCACAAGGTCAAATCTTAGGAAAACCTTATTAACACTGTAGATGTCAAATTTTGATCGTATCTTCACCAAACCTAGTCAGACTGTTTGTCTTAATGATATGTAAGACAAATTCGAACATAGGTCGTCTGGGGTAAAAAACTAGGTCACCGGTTCAAAACAATGTTTTAATGAGTGAACAGTGATTGTCATGTGAGCGATATAGTGCCATCTTGGCCCTCTTGTTACAGATTAGATACACAATTTGTGTACACATAATTAAAAGTTCGTGAAATCCATTTTTTGTCCTGTTAATAAGACTTTCACAATATCTTAACAAGTGTTAGAATTTTGTTGACAGTTACAGTCACAGCTAGGAGCAATCAACCCATTGGCATAACAACAATAAGTGTTTTATAATATTCGGATTCTTACATTTATTACAAATATTTAATCAGATTAGGAATCATTCATTAAATTAATTTCATGCCCCTGTATTGACAGATCGGGGTCATATTGTTTTTGGTCTGTCTGTCTGTCTGACTGTCTGTTTGTACCAAACTTTTAACTTGTCTATGAAATTAAAAGCTTCCATCTACAGTCATCAAACTTTATATGTTGGTTCCTACAGAACCTGTGCATTATAAGGTCAGTAGGTCAAATATCAAGGTCACAGGGAGGGAGCATTGTGTTTAATAATGTTAACGGACGACCTATAACCCAGTGATCGGGGGTAACTTGTGAAAGTCGGTTGAATATGTATATAATTTCAGACTATAAACCTATCCTTTACCTTTAAAAACACATTTTGTTCTATAGTTTTCATAATATTTGTCTTTTATCTGTTAATGTGCCATATGAATAGCTTTATATATATATATATTAAAGTAATTTATGTTTTTTTTGTATTTTTGTCTCCCTATATTTATAAATTTGATTCATATTTACATACAATTTGATGTTGACAAAATTTAACAATGATACGGCTTACTACTATGACTATCATCTTTTATCAATCATAGGTTATCTTTTGATTGTCTGTCATGTTTATCTGTGATAATTTTACATACACATATTTCATTGCAATGAAGAAGAAATCATGACGATATTAAAGCATTTCAGAATATGTGTTTGTCAATGTAATGAGTCTTTAAATTTACATTTTTTTTGTTATTCAGATAGAAATAAAAATAAACTGTTTTATAGTCATATCAATTGCTTGGTTTCTTTAAAAGTGTGTCTGTTTTGTGTGTACATAGAAAAAGAATCGATATATTGAGAAAAAAAAGCAACAGAACATTCCAAAACTATTACCCTACTTCAAATCCCAACCCAATATACAGGACAATACAAGAAATGAAAGATAAAGCACAGTCTCCTGAGCCCTGATAGATATCGCATTAGACCATAGTATTCTAAGCTCTTATATAAGTAGTTAATAATTTCTCTTATGAATCAATTCTTAGTGATTTAGATCATTTTATGTATTCTTTACAAACACTCGGTCTACTCAATTGAAATGAAGAAAAAATCAACACCTGGTCGACTCTTGTTTTAAAAACTCAATAAATCTTAAAAACGAAAAACCCTACATTTCTTAAAGTCCTTAACAAGAAACAGGTGAAAAGTTTATATTCTATCTGCACGCGTACGAGCCATCATCATGACTTATTCAATGCAAAATCTTTAAAGTTAACACAACAATACAAAACGTGTATCGCAGCCAAGACTGCGTATATCTTGAAACTGATGGTCATAAATTGAAGATGCCTTGCATGTATATGTATATCGCAACTCATGGATGAGATTCCGCATCAAAAGTTTTATCTGTAATACCCAAGGTTGAAGGTGCTCCTCTGTTAACAGAACTGTGAATAAATTCAACTATGAGGTATGAAATTCTAAAGTTCTAAACAAACAGAAATTGTATCATTTTTTCTTAAACAACGAAAAAATCCCTCTTGATATATATCTCGTAGATAGGATGTAGGCGTTTTGATGATGATAATCACAATGGTATTAATACATTGGTATATCAGTAGGTACAAACGGGGGGGGGGGGGGGGGTGAAAGCACCCTAAAAGGTGCTTTTGCCCCAAGGGAGAGTAATCCCGCTTATGTTGCGTCTTACTCCCTCAGAGTTGTCTTTCTTGTCCTATGTTCTATTTTTTATGGTTTGAACGTTAGCAACGGGGGTGGAACCGTCAAGTTGATATTAAAGCGGGTTCTCAACGCGTGACTCTTATTGAGTTCGAGGTAGCACAGTTAATGAGAAATATACAATGAAAGTGTATTGGGAAATTTTCCAGTTTCTCGTATGTGTTCGAGCTAAACCATGACTTGTGTGAACTGTTCTTCATGAGCTTATCCACTCGCAAAACTTAGTCGTTATAACTAAGATGATATTGTGAAATTAGTCACGTTAGTAAGTCATATCGCAATAATATTCCAGAAGCATCCATACCTTCTAGGATATGATAAGTCATTCTAAGACTTCACTTACACACATCCTAGCTGACTTTACAAAAAATTGAGTACATCCCATCCCTCAAAGTCGTTCGATGTATGACTTTGACAATGATTCAACCGATACACATCATTCAACACTAACTGAACACATTGCTTTTAAATCTTTAAAGTCACGTATCTATGAGACATATTCGTTCTAGTTCCCCATCCTGATGACAGCGCATTAAAAAATCATGACTTAAAAACCTACCCTAGCTGACGCAAAAAAAAACGTGATGAAATCTGAGATAACCTCCACATTCTTTTCAAATCGTTGCTCTGATAACCCCATTCAGAGTATGCAAATAGCCCAACATTAATAAAAAAATGTGACACATAGCGACCTCATTTGACCCTGACTAACATATACAAGCTTAAACTGTATATACGCTGTTTAAAGCAGATTGTTGCATGCGTTGTTTGAACGCGAGCAACAGGGGTGGAACAGTCAAGTTGATATTAAAAAGCGGGTTGTCAACGCGAGACGCTCATTGAGTTCGAGGTAGCACAGTTAATGAGAAAATATACAATGAAAGTGTAATGTACTTACAATTTTCCAGTTTCTCCTATGTGTTCGTCTGCTTTTCACATTGTGGAATAAACGTCGATGATAATAACATCTTTATCGTACGATTTCTATTTTGAAATTCTAAGAAATATGAACAGAAAACCAAAAATAGAAACAAAAGTTATCTACGACAAAGCGTCAGTTTCCACACATTTAGAACTACGTCATGTGTTTTATACGTCAGTGGTCTAATATTTAACTCAACTCAAAATTACTCCATAACTTTCATTTAAACATTTTTACTTCAACGATAACATAGTATGAATTTCACGGGTATTAATCTAGTTGAAAGGTTACCCTAACAACCGTTTATCTTTAACTTTGATCTCAATAGGAGTCAGTGGCGGATCAAGGATTTCCAGTAAAGGGGCGTAGCAGATTAAATGAACTCAAATGAAATAAATGAAGTCGGAATCGCTATATACTTTTTCAACTTAAACCATGCCGTGATTTTTAGGAAGGGGTGGTCTTTGACGTCTTTCATTGGATCCATCAGTGAACATAGATATTGTGAAATGTTCAAAGTTTGTTTATAAAAAAATGGTCATGTATAATGTGTACTTAACAATAAAACTGTCAAAAAGATGAAATCTGAGATATCGTTAACATTCTTTTCAAAACGTCGCTGAGTAACCATACCCATTTAAATTTATTCATTGATAAAAGTATACACAGTGTCCTGACTCAGTATAGTTATACAATTGAGAAAAAGCATCATTGATTTTAACTACGTGGCAAAATGAACAGTGTTGCTTCAAACGAATCTTTGCATACAGTACATTTCTTTTTCATAAAAGCCAATCAAAGTCATTTTAGCAATCTATAGTAATGATAGCTCGTCTCAAATAAATTAGAGCAGTAGTGTTACGATCTCATGTAGTGTCCTTACCAAAAACACTAGTTGATCATATAAATACATGTAGGGTATTGACATAGAAACCTTTTAACAGTGTCCTTTTTCTTAACAACAACGATTTAATATCATTGAAGTGAATTAAGCAAAGTAGGAGTATAATTGTGATATTGAATCACATTTTCAATGACTAGAATGTGGAAAAAAATAAAAGCTCTCCACCTTGTCTTACCCATACTGCTCATGCTGAAAACAGTATGATGTAATGGCTAAACCTTCTGTAAAAGCTAGTTTTCACCAACTCTATTGATAGCACGTTTTTTTCATACAAGTTTTGAAATTGCAATTGTTATCTCATGATATTCAAATCAAAGACGACAAAACATACCAAATATACATATCATGTTTTATTCCGAAAAAATTCTTAGCATTTACACGAAATATAAGCTACTTAAGTTAGTTAAATGTTATATAATCATAGTGCAATCACTAAAATCAAGTCAAGTAATTACGAGTATCTTCATGTATGTTCTGACACAGTCTGATTTATGCATGAATATTAATAACTTTGCACAGTTGGCTTTTCGGCACAAGTTCAAAAAGTGTAAGACTTTCTCCAACAGTCAACTTTTATGATTCACAAACACAGTTAAACGTAATAAATCATAATTTAACAATCACTGATGTAATCAATCCGAGAGTTGCGATGATAAACACTGTCATTTCGATTGTTCCTCTTGTTCAGTTGCGTTCTCATGTTCCATTGCATTCGAATCTTGAAGCTCCAGAAGTTCGTAAGTAGTTAAGATATTATCAAAGAGAAACCTTCGCTTGAGAATACCATATTTCAAAGCTTCCTCCTTGTCATAATCATCTTCATCAATCAAGCGATGAACTGTCTTCAGAACTGATTTATAGACGGGATCTCTTCTCATTGCATTGAACCACACCAATTTACTGCCAAATGCGTTCATTAATGCATCCCTGTAAGCGCTTCTCATATTTCTAAAAACGGTTTCTCTTGCGTCATCTTCACTCATGTCGGCATCTTCTTCGATAAGCTCATGAACCTCTGAGTCAAACTGCGCACTACACTTTTCAAACGCTTCTTCTACGATGTCATCCCACGGATCGAATGCCGAAGATTGATTCGAGGCAACGTCGTTGTCGCCGTTACTGCTCCTCATCCTCATGAGCTGCTTTTTCTGCGGGCGCGTGTTAATTCAATTATTTCCCTTTGGAGGAGCTGTTCATGAGCTGCTCCTCATTGCTCATGAGCTGCTGTGATATTTCGATGTACAACATGCAAAAGTTATTTTCTGTATTGGAGAAATCTTCTGCATCACTTAAGAACGTGGCATACAACCGAATATTATTCATACATTTGTGTATGTTGTGAAAGCCAGTTTTATAATCGGCGAATGTTATTGGATCATATCAAACAGACGCTAGCCACGCCTTGGTGAGATAAATGCGTTGCTTCGCGAACGTAGTATATGGTCTTTAAATGAAAGTTCAATATCTTCCTGAATGTTATTAACTGCAAGGGTGTTAAAGAGTCAAGACGTGCCTTAGACATGGATTTATTTGATATCAAAAATAGAAAAAACAAAAGAAAGATGAAAAGAACTGTGCCTCAAGTACACTCCAAGATATATATTCGGATGGTTTTACCGGCAGAGCAAACAATCGCCATCGCAAAAAGTATGCTGGAGAGACAATCTAAACCTAAAGATGTATCAAATATTGGTCAGAACGACTTAAATCCAGCTATTATTGGTCAGAATAATTCAAGACCAGCCAGCAGCAAACGCCCCCGTGGCAAATCGGAAGGTGGAAAAGGAGCTAGAAAGAGTAAGAAATCGACACTCGATCGACCATCTATTCAACAAAACTCTAACAAGAACGCAGATGATCAGGCCGAAATCATAACCATAGGAACGGTATTAAGTTAGATACGTCGTTCAGTTTTCTTCATTCCTGTATGAGCCGTTGAGGAGAATGTTTCGATGCAATATTTGTTTGAAAACATTTGCGAAAAAGTATAATATGTTACGACATAAAAATTCGACTCATTCGGACAGAAACTCGGACTCAGATGAAGAGACAATGTCTGACGTATCGATTGAAGAGGATATTTTTGGACCTGTAGATAAAAAGAAAGACAATAACAGCGACTACGACTTAGCTTCGGATAGTGATGAAAACAGTAACGGCGACAACGACGTTGCCTCGAAGCAATCTTCGGCATTCGATCCGTGGGATGACATCGTAGAAGAAACGTTTGAAAAGTGTAGTTCGCAGTTTGACTCAGAGGTTCATGAGCTTATCGAAGAAGATGCCGACATGAGTGAAGATGACGCAAGAGAAACCGTTTTTAGAAATATGAGAAGCGCTTACAGGGATGCATTAATGAACGCATTTGGCAGTAAATTGGTGTGGTTCAATGCAATGAGAAGAGATCCCGTCTATAAATCAGTTCTGAAGACAGTTCATCGCTTGATTGATGAAGATGATTATGACAAGGAGGAAGCTTTGAAATATGGTATTCTCAAGCGAAGGTTTCTCTTTGATAATATCTTAACTACTTACGAACTTCTGGAGCTTCAAGATTCGAATGCAATGGAACATGAGAACGCAACTGAACAAGAGGAACAATCGAAATGACAGTGTTTATCATCGCAACTCTCGGATTGATTACATCAGTGATTGTTAAATTATGATTTATTACGTTTAACTGTGTTTGTGAATCATAAAAGTTGACTGTTGGAGAAAGTCTTACACTTTTTGAACTTGTGCCGAAAAGCCAACTGTGCAAAGTTATTAATATTCATGCATAAATCAGACTGTGTCAGAACATACATGAAGATACTCGTAATTACTTGACTTGATTTTAGTGATTGCACTATGATTATATAACATTTAACTAACTTAAGTAGCTTATATTTCGTGTAAATGCTAAGAATTTTTTCGGAATAAAACATGATATGTATATTTGGTATGTTTTGTCGTCTTTGATTTGAATATCATGAGATAACAATTGCAAATTCAAAACTTGTATGAAAAAAACGTGCTATCAATAGAGTTGGTGAAAACTAGCTTTTACAGAAGGTTTAGCCATTACATCATACTGTTTTCAGCTTGAGCAGTATGGGTAAGACAAGGTGGAGAGCTTTTATTTTTTTCCACATTCTAGTAATTGAAAATGTGATTCAATATCACAATTATACTCCTACTTTGCTTAATTCACTTCAATGATATTAAATCGTTGTTGTTAAGAAAAAGGACACTGTTAAAAGGTTTCTATGTCAATACCCTACATGTATTTATAAGATCAACTAGTGTTTTTGGTAAGGATACTACATGAGATCGTAACACTAATGCTCTAATTTATTTGAGACGAGCTATCATTACTATAGATTGCTAAAATGACTTTGATTGGCTTTTATGAAAAAGAAATGTACTGTATGCAAAGATTCGTTTGAAGCAACACTGTTCATTTTGCCACGTAGTTAAAATCAATGATGCTTTTTCTCAATTGTATAACTATACTGAGTCAGGACACTGTGTATACTTTTATCAATGAATAAATTTAAATGGGTATGGTTACTCAGCGACGTTTTGAAAAGAATGTTAACGATATCTCAGATTTCATCTTTTTGACAGTTTTATTGTTAAGTACACATTATACATGACCATTTTTTTATAAACAAACTTTGAACATTTCACAATATCTATGTTCACTGATGGATCCAATGAAAGACGTCAAAGACCACCCCTTCCTAAAAATCACGGCATGGTTTAAGTTGAAAAAGTATATAGCGATTCCGACTTCATTTATTTCATTTGAGTTCATTTAATCTGCTACGCCCCTTTACTGGAAATCCTTGATCCGCCACTGACTCCTATTGAGATCAAAGTTAAAGATAAACGGTTGTTAGGGTAACCTTTCAACTAGATTAATACCCGTGAAATTCATACTATGTTATCGTTGAAGTAAAAATGTTTAAATGAAAGTTATGGAGTAATTTTGAGTTGAGTTAAATATTAGACCACTGACGTATAAAACACATGACGTAGTACTAAATGTGTGGAAACTGACGCTTTGTCGTAGATAACTTTTGTTTCTATTTTTGGAATTCTGTTCATATTTCTTAGAATTTCAAAATAGAAATCGTACGATAAAGATGTTATTATCATCGACGTTTATTCCACAATGTGAAAAGCAGACGAACACATAGGAGAAACTGGAAAATTGTAAGTACATTACACTTTCATTGTATATTTTCTGCTACCTCGAACTCAATGAGCGTCTCGCGTTGACAACCCGCTTTTTAATATCAACTTGACTGTTCCACCCCTGTTGCTCGCGTTCAAACAACGCATGCAACAATCTGCTTTAAACAGCGTATATACAGTTTAAGCTTGTATATCTTAGTCAGGGTCAAATGAGGTCGCTATGTGTCACATTTTTTTATTAATGTTGGGCTATTTACATACTCTGAATGGGGTTATCAGAGCAACGATTTGAAAAGAATGTGGAGGTTATCTCAGATTTCATCACGTTTTTTTTGCGTCAGCTAGGGTAGGTTTTTTAAGTCATGATTTTTGGAATTTGATAATTCCTTTGCTATCATCGACTTACAAAAATGCCGTGAGCTCCATAACTGCCATGGTTCCCGTTCCCACTCTCACTCTATTGTGTGCGGTAAGATAGGGTAAGGAAACCAACTAGTTTAGCATAAAATAGTTATACTTTCGGCTTTCGTTCAGTAGGTCAGTAATTTCTCTGCAGAAGTATGCATGTAATTACATTGATCTACTATTGATGTATGTCTTATATGTGACTTTTTGACATGATATGTAAATCAGTGTTAAGGTTTATATCCACAACGCGTATCGATCGATACTATCAGCTAGAGCTATATATAGTTGGATAAATTCTAAAAATAGAATGTGGGGTTTCCCCGTCGAAGTGCAGAGAACAGAACGGCAGTACACATACATTAGCGAAGAAATAACAGTTATTGTGAAGGTCGCAATTATTATGTTGGTTCACAGTGTGTGAAGGGTATTTTGATGTTAAGACAGAAGGATCGTAATGGAACTGATGAAATCGTGCGATGTCGGTATATTCCGTAGCGAGATCGGAAAATGTCGCCGTATAACGGCTCGTTTCCGAATAGCTATAGTTTTTTACAATAAACTATTACTTTCACTTCAAAACCTGTCATAAAGTCCAACATCATGATATCAAGTTTGAATATAATTCCCATACCAATAACATATTTTTTCTGAAAAAAAATCTTAAACTACGATTAATCAATCGATAGTGGTTTATGTCAGTTTTGTTCCGAGTTAGGAACTAAAACATGGAAAGTCGAAAAATTCTTCAAAACGAAATTATCACTGAAAGAATTATATAGGTCGATTTTAATTCGTTTCTAACACAGTAGTGTGCATTTAAAGTGATATGTGGTCATAATCAAGATATATTATTAAAATGGAGCGTTTTGAAGAGCTTTTCGGTATGTATTAAATCAGTAAATACGACAGCAACAATGCTTATTTTGGTACCGATGGATTCGGAAAAATATAGGCTGGATAATGGGCTACATAATAAACTTGAAACATCTGATAACTTAGATAACCATCATGTTAGGTTGATGGAATTTAGCACATGAATATCAGAATATGTACATAAATAGATGGCAATATTGAGATGGTGTATGTTAATTCCTAAGCATGAATATCCATGAACTAAACCTTCTCCTAACTGTCATTGCTGTGTTGTCAGCAACACCATGGCAGTGACTTGTCTCATATGAAAAAATCAAATTCCGACAGTACTTTCAGTACTTTGATTTAATGCGCTGTCATCAGGATGGGGAACTAGAACGAATATGTCTCATAGATACGTGACTTTAAAGATTTAAAAGCAATGTGTTCAGTTAGTGTTGAATGATGTGTATCGGTTGAATCATTGTCAAAGTCATACATCGAACGACTTTGAGGGATGGGATGTACTCAATTTTTTGTAAAGTCAGCTAGGATGTGTGTAAGTGAAGTCTTAGAATGACTTATCATATCCTAGAAGGTATGGATGCTTCTGGAATATTATTGCGATATGACTTACTAACGTGACTAATTTCACAATATCATCTTAGTTATAACGACTAAGTTTTGCGAGTGGATAAGCTCATGAAGAACAGTTCACACAAGTCATGGTTTAGCTCGAACACATACGAGAAACTGGAAAATTTCCCAATACACTTTCATTGTATATTTCTCATTAACTGTGCTACCTCGAACTCAATAAGAGTCACGCGTTGAGAACCCGCTTTAATATCAACTTGACGGTTCCACCCCCGTTGCTAACGTTCAAACCATAAAAAATAGAACATAGGACAAGAAAGACAACTCTGAGGGAGTAAGACGCAACATAAGCGGGATAACTCTCCCTTGGGGCAAAAACACCTTTTAGGGTGCTTTCCCCCCCCCCCCCCGTTTGTACCTACTTATATCGATATTTTTATTTGCAAATCTCTCTGTTTGTAAATGATCCCATGTCATGAACATCAGCTTGTATGCTATCGTAAGACACATGTCTATGTGGAGACACGATGAAAGATTTTGAGCATGTTGCAGAATTCTGATTTTACTGGAGAATGTGTAAATACAGATTGCTTCCCATGTAGCATCGTTTACTTATCAGACAGGTAATATTTTAAATAAGGAGTTATTTTACGTATACCTGGAATGATACCCTATAAGACAGGCATATTTTCGCAGTTTTCACAGATGCAATGTTACTTAATACCTAACTATTCTTTTCAGGCTATTTGAAGAGATACTGTTATTTTCCTGTACATTATGGCTATAAAAGTTACAGACCTACATTTTGAACTGTTTACCCTTGAATTAATGATAGTATTTACATTCATTTAGTTATTATGTATATATAGTTATGTTTATTTTATTAAAACATGTTTCAGCTGCATTTTTCTTAAAACTCCAGTATAATATTTGTCTCACTTCATGTGGGAGCAGGAAGCTGTTTACAGAGGAATGTTTTTTGTACCTTTATGTCTATGAATATCAGCTTACACTAAATACCTATACATACATGTATGTATATGTCTTTGCTATACGAATAAAATCGGAACGTAGTTACTACCCTTAAATTAACAAATTGCACAATCACGATTTTATACAGTGTGTTACAAATATTTCGGTAGACAAAGAACACATAAAGAGTATCTGTATATTCGGAAAAGAAATTTCTTCTTATAACTGGGAAAAATTCACGAAGCGGAAGTTCTTGAAATACATTATACGTACAAAGTAAAAAGCGTTTTAATTGTTAATTTGACTTATTCATATCATATTATCACATGGCCTATTTTTCCATTACTCCGACTACTCAATATTTACTTGACCTAAATTTTCATTGTGCTTGTATTTCTCCCACCCTTCGCATACCACCCAAATCTGTAATTTAATTAGATAGATTCGTATGACTCACTTTTTTGGCTTAGAACTTTAAATATTAAATCGGAATTACTAGTAAGTTACTCACAATGAATTAACACATTACTTAACCACGGATTAACTTTTATCACACGAGTTGTATCGCGTGATCAAAGTACAAAGATATTGCAGGGTCATAATATAAATTGCAGTTGCTTTATGAATCTTACAATAACTGTTAATTTTGGATTTTCATTCATACGCGGCGATCAACAGTCACAGAAAATAGTGCCGCTTAATTTCATCTAATTGTAAGATCAAACAAAGATGAACCAATAAAGAATAATAACATTTTTAGTTTGTATTGAGCACGGATGCTTGGACATTTTCGTCACATTTTTATTTACGACATCGTTTATTATGGGAACTGGGTTTTATGACGTCACTCAATGATTTTACTGCAGTTCAAAGGTTCAAAAGAAGTTCCTGTCTCAGCATTTAAAGCGCGATGAACATTACACACTGGTTGATGCGGGTAGCAGTTAGGTGTATATATTGAAGTTAGTGCATGAAGTACAATTGCGAAATTACTTTATGGACAGATGAAAACTTGTCGGCTGGATTAGTCAAGGTACAAGCTTTTACAATGTTCGCTTGAAATATTTATGAATAGGCTCAGCAGTATATATAACTAAGCTAGTCTTAAACTAATACTGGCATTTCAAAAACTTCATAATATGTTATTGCTGCTCGATGTTGCCGATGCTTTGAGTTCTAGCAAAAGGAGTCTGCGATGGAAGACTTGCTGTTTAGCAACTTATCGATACGTACATTTAAAACAAGGAGCTGTTAACGTATCGGGATTGGTTAAAATCGCTAAAATAACGTAAACTAATATTTATCGTTATTTACAAAGATTAAATATCATACATTAATACCAAGCAACAAAAAATTTAAACAGAACGCTCAAAAATGGTGTTTTATTGCGATAAATACTGTACTCCTTTATCGACTTTTCCTTATCAGCATTAAACATCTCTTACGCAATGTGAATTGTATTGGTGCAATATGACACTATTCATTCATTAATTATTTGTTATAAAATCTCTTACTAGACATCATACCCGGGCGTGGTTTCAATTATTGAACCGTAAACATTAGCGATTTTGATTGGCTATCAAAATTGAATGGGGTGCGTCAAATTCGTTGATTTCATGAGACGATAATGATCCGACACTTAAATTGTTAATTGCTCAGCTTAAAAAACACAGTAGGTGTCATTGCCGTCTTTTTTGATGACGGATTTCAAAGCGGTTTTCGGTATTGTGTAGCGGAAGTGTTCATCTAGGGAACCCTGTCTTTGAATCTTAATACTTCTATTCATTTTTTATCTATGGCGTATTACGTAATAAACAGCGGGGTTCTGAGTACGAAATTTCTTTAAAGTCAAGTATCTAACGAACGCAGGACGTTATCAAAAATCTGAGGCACGGTTCCCTACATTATACATTTATAGTGAATTTATAGTACAAATGTATATTTGTTGTAATATATTTCTACATACAGAGTAGTTATCGTTGTTTAAAATTTTATAAATTACGTGCGATATTGGTTTATAGAAGACCAATCAAATGTAATATTTGTTTCAAATCACTTGCAATGCACTTCATACAGTGGGGTCATTTTAGTATATACTCGTATATATATAATTATGGTTTAGTTTTTAAAGCTATAAATTGGTGAAAATTGATTTGACCTGACATCCAAGCCCGTTACTGTGAAAGTGTTTGAGCTGTTTTTTATAGTATCTTATGTTACTGTTTTAAGCAAAATTGAAATTGTTATTGTATTTTCTCGTTTTACAAATCATAATACGTGATGAACATGCTATAGCGTTATTATATGAAATCATAATAAGGTGTTACAGTTGCATTTATTATGTTGTCATTGTTACATTCGAGGATAAGAAGAGACAGCATTAGTGTATTTAAACAATTTGAACTTCATCGAATGACAACATTAGTATTCCATTATCACTGCAAGGCATTGTATAAGTACTTGTTGTATAGAAATAATATTCAGTTTCACCATGCCAGTGTGCCATGAAGTGGCGTCCATATTTTCTTTAAACAACATCTCCTAAGTCACTATGCCATTTGCAACCAAACTTGAATGGTCCTTGGGTAGTCACTTTCAAAGATATTAAACAATAAGTTTCATTTAAAACTCTGGTGGCCAGAATGCCTAGAGTTTAGAAATTGTGTGTGTGTAGCATTGTTTAGTGGATTACTCAAATTGTAGCACCGGGGGTCAAAATTGGCTCCGGCACGGGGGTAATTTGATTCTAGATAGGAATATAAAAAAATCTTTTTGTCAGAAACTACAATGCATAGAGCTTAAATATTTGGTGTGTAGCATTGTCTAATGGACTTTTATCAAGTTTATTCAAATTACGACCGTGGGGTCAAAATTGATTTTACAAAGGCTCATTCAGGATTTTTAAAGCTCCTGGAGCTAAAATATTTTTTTTCTTTCTTTTTTGTATTTTTTTATTAACTGATAATCATATCCATAGTAGATCTACAGAATATAGACATAATAATCTCATCGTTTAACATTTCAATATGACTTTACCGGGTATATTTGTATTGAGAACATGTTAATTGTTTTAGATGGTAGGAGTCTTTTACAGTTGTATCAATACTATTAATTGATGTTCTCATTCAAAAAATTGTGGGCTTAATGTCTTATGTATCAAGATTATCTTTTGTAGAAAAATATCAAACAAAGGTCTAAGACTTGGGTCAGAATATATTGTGTAAAAGGAACAATTTATATGGAAAAAGAACTAACTAATAAAGAGAGGGGAAATGCGGAGCCACTGAAAAAAAAACACAACAACAACACGTTAAATATCATTCTACAGTTTAGAATTTTGCCTGTATTGTGTCTCTGTCAAATCTGCCAATGGAGCCCAAAGTTTGTCACATTTGTGTGTACTACAATAGTTAGTTTCATTATACTTTTCAATCTTATAAGTTAAGGATAATTTTCGTTTAAAAGACCCAATATTTGGGACAAACGTATTCATTTTACTTTGATAAATGTAATGTTTTGCTATTAAAATAATTTTATTGAATATAGGTTTAATGTTTATATCACCAAGGATTATTTCCTTTTTACTGAAGTTGATATTGAGATTGTCACAATGATTTTTATCAAGGATATAGAATTCCTCCAAAATGTTTGTGTGCATTCACAGTCATAGATTAAATGTAAAATAGTTTCAGGATGAGAATGACAGAATACATTGTCGGTTTGTAATCCCATTTTATATAAGAGATGATTAAGTTATTTAGTGTGAAGCATTGTCTAGTATATCTCTATTAAGCTTGTTCAAGTCAGGGGTGAAATTAGGCACGCCTCAGGTGTCACTTGGTTTAACTTGGGGAACTCACATATCTATAGGAAAATATTGAAAATTCTTCTCCCCGGCCCAGAGTTTTCATGTTTGGTATGTACAGTACAACCTCTGTAGAGCAACACGATGTGGGAGCTGCGAATATAGGCCGTTGTTTAGAGGTTGTTGCATTACCGAGGTTACATTTATAGTAAGTATCAGTTTAGGGAAATTTTGAATGTCTTGTTATAGAGAGGTTGTTGCTCTACAGAGGGCCGCTCTGGAGAGGTTGTACTGTAGTTGTTTTGCAGAACACTACCGACTGTCTTCAATTCATTACCCTGTGGTCGAAAATGATTTGTAATAGATTTACATGAGAAAATGTTTCTGCTCCGAAACTGCAAGGCCTAGAGCTTCGGTAATCGGTACTTAGTGTGTAGAATTGAGTAGTGAACCTCTACCAAGTTCGTTCAAATCATGCCCCCGTTGACAAAACTGGCTGTGTCCCAATTAGGCTTATGTAGGAAAAAAACTGAAAACTCTTCTTTTCCAAAACAATAATAATTATGTTGTTGAATTATCTACCCTAATTTTTATTCTAAAATGATTTCTAAGGTTTGGCAGTGCTGTACACTTTAAGTCAAAGAAAGCAGCCACATTCATTTTTCTGCAGAACGATCATAGGTCCATCATGGTACTTGTGTTTTTAATTACCAGGTACTATCCAATCACGCTCCAATACGTATCATTCTATTTCCAGATGAGTGATTAATTAAGAGGGAGCCTTAGTAAAATATTTTGTTAGTATCATTATTTATAAAGTATTCAAGAATGCAGCTGTAACGTAATAATTTATTCTGATGTGCATTGTAAATACATTCTATGTTCATAATGAAATAAACGTACAGTGGAATATGTTGTTAGCGGCCCCTCAGAATAAAGATTGCCTTGTGAATAAAGGTCATTCTTCAAAAACTGTCATTGATTTTATAGAACAAAATGATCTCGGAATAAAGGCCACCTGTCAATAATGGTCACATAAAATCTTTCCCAAGGGAGGCCTTTGTTCACAGGTTTGACTTAATTAAATAATTGAAAAGAAACCTGCACTGGAAAATAGACGTCGTAGGTCTGCTTATAGGAACGTGCTTCATTCAATTTTATTGTTGAATCTGCAAATATATGGGTGATAACAAGCCCGGGTAAAGTTTGGAAAGGAGAAACATAATCACAGATGAAATGTCTGATCGTCTGAACAGTAAGATTGTTGTTCTATAAAATGTGAAGCATATGATAACCATGATAACCTTTTATACATAACTCAAGGTACACTTACTTGACATGTCGTGCTTACGTGAGAACGTATCTTATATCAAGACATTGGCTGCCACGATGAATTTCAATTTGTTTACAATTCTGATATATACAGTCGAGTACTTGATACGGATTGATAAATGAATACAAAGTCAGCATTTAGTATCATACAATATCGTGTCTAATGTTTACTCAAGATTGGAACACAGTACATTGTATATGTACATTGCATAATTTATATAACAACTTATATCACAGAAAACTCAATAGACCAATAGATGTGACTACCTTGTAAACTACGCTACTTACAGGTGGTAGTGTCAGTGTTTGGTCTGGACACAAATGATGAAAAGAAATCCCGTCACTGAACTTATATATACTATCAAGGTGAAAAACCTACTATATGTCTATATGCCAAATTATGTGGAACATCGCATTTATAAGATATTTATCGTTCTTTATTGGTTTATTGGTCGGATATGTGTGTACAATAGACTGTTCATTTCATGCCGACCAATCGGATCGCTTGATACATCACTCGCACTTGACTCAAAATGGCTTGCAGCGAAGTTAAATAACGAAAGAACATAATTTTACCGTTATTAGATGTAATTGAATGATACTTCGGTAGGAATTAATATCTTATAGTTTATCTGAATGACACGTGTAGCAATTTTCCTTCAGCGCACATCTTTTATGCTGAAACAACGAGATGGGATGCTCCACATTGTTTGGCATATAGACATATAGATTTGTTTGATTCATGATAATTTGGTGCGTAAGTAACTCTCCACTTTACAGAGTTTCTTCCTGAGCCCCACGCACCCGTTGGGACAGTTGGCCAGATGAATTGATCACAATTCGCACTAAACGCAATTGGTCGTCTGTCCCTGATGCATGAGCTTGATGAGCAACCCTTCTAATCTAAGAATTTGGAGCCCCATCACTCACCCATTGTCTGGTGCTTGCACTCTATAAAAACAAGGGTGTTCTAAGCTACTGCAACAACCACCGAGGTATACTACTCTCTAAATGAACACTGTTGTCAAGCTGGCTGTTCGAATGTATCGTTCTAGTCCGCTTACAATCCCTGGCTGTAAGAATCTACCCACTTTCACAAGATGGAGGCGCATTCCCAAAGACCCCATTTACAAATAACTTGTGACCGGCGCTAGATGCATAGACCGTCTACACATCCGCTTCAAATGATATTTGTAGCCTATCCCATTGGCATGATCTTGGGAAGTTACTGCTGAAAACAGAGCCCACTGGAAGCAACAACTGCTGCAAGGTATGAATATCTGCGAAAAAGTCATTCTTCAGCGAAGGAGCAAATGGAAAGCCAGTCAAAATCGGACCAATCATGAGCCACAAGAGCCACCTAGAAATGTTCACGTGCCAGGGCTGCAACAGAAAATGCCGATCAAAAGTAAAATTATTATTTAGAATTTAAATATTTATAGATTGGAACAAATACAATGCAAAGAATCATCAAGTATAAAATATAACAAACATTTCTATGGGATTTAAGTGGCCAAACATTTTTAAACTAATTCTGTTATCAAAACACAAGTTCTTTATATTAACCGAGTGTCTAAATTGTGTGTCAATTAATTTGTTTGCAATATGAAATTCAGTTATCGACACTCTCATGTACTGCTTATTTGATATGAGCTTAGATTACAAGTCCAGCAATTAGTAATACATGTATGAACAAACATGGCTATTTGCTGTGCAAAACTGAAAACATGACTAATGTATTCATTGTATGACAAGTTCACGCAGAAACACGACGATATAATAAATAAATATAACTAACTTCTTGATTACGATTACTTTAAATCAAAACCACACGTGCAAGCAAAATATTAGTAAGAATATTTTGGTAGTCACTAAATTTGGTATTATTATATTTGTTGACATTTTCAGTAATGTCTTCTTTTATTTTTATATTTTCTTAATGTCATATTTATATTGCGTGTGCATGCATTTTCAATTCGTATTGTGGCACAAACAATCATTGATGCTCTTAGTAGATTGTGAAAAAAACTGATATAATATATACCATTGAAATGTCTGTAAAAGTACGTGCAAGGATTTGAATGATCAAGGATCTAAACTTATTGTTCAGAATAATTCTTTGTCTTAAGGGTTTCAGATCTTAATGCCCTAAGTTATAAATTCATAATTGGGCTGACAGATTTTGGAAATGTTTATATTTTCATAGGTTTCGTGAATAGAATTTATTTACCGTGATCTTTTTGATGACTTATTGTCCTTTTACATTTGTACTAAGGTCTATGCGTGTAGCGGATTTTCAAAGACTTTCAGAGCAAAAACACAGGATCAATCATATTTATTAAAGACAAATGTCGGTCACCATACAATATCTTCAGAAATTTTGCTTATATATATTTGTGTGTAGCATTGAGCAGATACGTCAGAAAAGTACAGTATTAGGATCCGAATATTCCAGATACGCTTGAATATTTCATTTGTAAGAAATTATTGTACCATATACGTGCAAGGGAGATATATAAGTGATCTGTAAATGTGTAATTTTGTATCGTATGTAAGTGTTAATATTTTGGTGTTTAACTATATCATTTCATTGCAATGCATTTTACATATGCTTTGTTGTTGCTTATTTGTTACTAAAATGACACATTGCATGACGTATAATTTTGTAAATCGGTCATTTGAAACAATTACTGGGTGAAATAACTACTCTAAGTTTGTAAAGAAATGTAATTGGGTATGAGTATAGTGTTTTCTGGTAGATTATTTTGTTCTTGACACTGAACTGATGTTTGTTATGGCATTGGTCGTACACTTTGCACGATAGAATGAGCACAAAGTGTTTGATATTTCTCAAGAAGGCTGTTTATTTGTGATATATTGCATGGCGTGCAAACTGATCGTTCTAAATTTTAGATGTCAAGTTACGACTCATGTGATTATTGTTATCATGATTAACATTGATTGATGTGGACTACGTCGTATGTATCACATGCTTAGTTGAACCAAACGAGAAAGTGAACACTATTTGGTTGTTCATCTCGAAATGTTTAATTTTACACTGTTTAAAAATATAATTGTATTTGTACAAACACGCATTCATAACGCTGTTGGGATATTGCAAATAAAAAAGAGAAATTTAAGATGCAGAACATTAAAATTTATTACTGTTACGGAACATTAAACTTATAATTTATGAATGTGAATAAATGATGCAAAACGTCTATGATTGAATGCAACATACAACTCGGAACATGACGTCACTTATTTGACTTCGTTCAACTGTTTTGGTTTATAAATAAGTTAGATTGACAGCAACCAACTTGTGATATGCTTGCTATTGGTTGTACTGTCTTATATTTTGTAATCTGTCTATCATCTATCCATTCGTTCGTTTGTTACCATAGGGCAAGAGTAAGGTTGGGACAAAAAAACTAGTTTAAACCCCTGTAGCCATGCTGCAAACTGCTCCAATGTGGTACCTGTCCTTGAGCCTGCATGTGTATTGTCCTTCATTTATGATATGTTTGTATGTGTTTGATGTGTATTGGGTTGGTGGGTTTTAGGGCAGGTTTACTTTTAGAGAAGGCTGTATTTTTTTTAATGGGAGGGGGGGGAATCCTTTTCTTATCTTATTCACTAAACTGAGCATTTGTAAATCAAATGTAGTTTTTATTATGTATTTGACGTCGTTCATCTGATTTAGACGAAATATTTAATTCAGTGCATGATGTTAAAGAATAGAAATAATTAATGAAAAATCTTAAATCTCGGCTCTACGTATTATCATAGTAATTTAGTGAAATATCGTTGATGTCATCGGTTAATCTATGACAAAGTATTTCTTACAAAGATGTAAAACATGACCCAATGTCCTTATTAACCTTGCTTGACACTCATAAATAATGTAAATGATATTTGGCTATTTCTAGGAAATACATTTATATGAGAAATTATAGGACTGGTTTATTTAGAGTGATGCGGGATTTAAAAATTGGACGCTTATACTTGTGTACACACTATGTAAAATGGTGATGCGAAGTTATTGAGATAAAATACACGACCCACTTCTGACACCATTGATGCGGGATTTAAAAATGGAGGCTTGTACCTATGTACTCACGATGTAAAATGGCGAATGAGAAGTTATTGAGATAAAATCCATGATCCCTTTTCTGACACTATCATTGCGGAATAGAAAAAATGTACTGCTGTACTGTGCTGTAATACGTTCGATAATAGTTTGCTTGGAAGCAGTGAAATGATAACTGATAAAAAGTAGTAATAACCAATGTCAAAATAATTTGACTCGTAAGAATGACACCACCCTTTTCTAGACGAATTATACCTACGAGTATTTGTTTATTATAGCTGTTTGCGAGTACTTACTGTATTGTCTATAACTAGTTTGGCTAATCCTGGCCATTTGATTGGCTAATGGTGATTTCGGTCATTTTTGATTGGTCAATCATTGGACCGGCTATTCGTCGCGTTACCTGTCATGTTTGACTGAATCTGTTCGTCTGCTCTGTTGTTGAAACGCAAGTAAGTAATGTAGGCATCGTTCTATGATGTTAACGTGGCATAATATCGGGAACATCATCAGATGCAAGTTTAATATGGTTGTATCATATCAGACTATGGTGGATTTGGTAGTATTTAGCGTGTACTTTATTCCATTGATGTATGGTATGGTAATACCATGTGAACTATATATATGGATGTATTCATTTGTCAAATACTCATGATTGTCAAAATATGTGTATTATCTATAACTTGAAAATATGTTATACTCTCCATAATGGAGGAATGAATAAAGTAGACCGTCAATATCCTTTATGAAAAAAGCAACTTCATACAAAAAACTTAAACCAATGCTTCTTGTAATTCGTCTAACTATAACGTTTTGTTATAGTTGTTCTTGTTATATGTAAAAGCTAGGGGAAATATAATATACAAATACTGAATTTTTAATTACTCTTTAAATGAGCAAATACAAGTACATGATCTTAAAGTTCAGATATAAAATCAAAATAATGAAATAAAATCAATATCTAAAAGTGTCAAAAATATATTAATTAAAGTATGAAAAATAGACCTTAACGATTCTGGAGTCCTAAAACGATTTACTTAAGTAGTTGCAAGCTATGAAAAATATGCTAAGTTAAATGACTCTTACTTCACTAATCCAAGATGGCTGAAGATAAAGATTAATTACTAAGTAAGTGTGAAAGTTAACCGTAAATAATCAGTGTAAATTTACTGTAAATAATAACGAAAATCTACAGACCTATCAAAACTAATTTAGAGTTTAAGAATGTCTAAGGTAAAATGTTCCTAAATAAATAATTATTTAAATAATTAATTAATTATACCTCATATCCTAGGTGTTAAGAGAAGTTACCAGTTCAGAAGAAAAAGTCTGAATCTTTGACTCACTCACCAGGAGCCAAATTTCTGCTCATATTAGAATCTTAGCCAACAGGTGGCGCTGCAGTCAAAGTTGTTACAGATGATCTGATTGGTCAGAGGAAAAATAGCTACAGGATGCTGACCAATCAGTGGTAATTAATCTAATAAAAGTTACAATGTCATGATATTTTATCTGTAGTCTTGAAATAGAACTTCTATGACTTATGTAAGTGGTCACGTGACCAAAATAAGTAATATGACTAATTAAAACATTTTGATGGAAAAATAGCAAACATTGGTAGTCTCTAAGATAAAGACAGTATACCATCAAAAATACAAAAAATGCTAAAAGTTTACAATGTTAATGTTGTTTATGCATAATAATCATAAAATAATGATAAAGTAATTATTACAATATAAAATAAAGAGTTAAACAATATCATGACTATCCAAGATGACACAGAATCTAAAAATAGATTAGCTAAGAATAAGTCTTTCTAAATAGAAAGGGCAGCTAAAAATCCTTAATAATTCAGCTCTGAAAGTTATACATGATTATGGTTAATTATATTTATTAATATGTAATACTACATAGTGTAATTATGTAATAGACTGTTGTAAAAATCCAACTTTACAATGGGAGCAAGTATAACATCACTAATTATGGAAATAAGTTCGATATAATATCACAGCATCTGTCAGTTTTATATTTGTTTTCGGATATTAAATGGCAAACGGCAAAATTAAACAAATTATTTTTTAAAAGTTATAACGTTCCGATTGTTGACATGTAAGAAATAATTCATGCTGACCACAATTTCCACATTGTAACCGTATTGTATCTGTTACCGAATACATGCAAGGTATGCATAGATGAACCAATGAATGTGAAAATAACATTTAAAGCAATTGCTTTAACATTTAGATGAACAGTTAACCTCGCGATTTTTGTTGATACAGAAAATATATTGTTAGTCTAGATTTATTTCTCTGCGAAATCTACGTCTTGGTTGTTTTTTTTATAGTTTGGAATCGACAAAACTTTTTGTGATTTTCTTTACGCTATTAAATAAACCTGTTTGTTTAGATGTTTTAGAACATGTTTCGTATAGAACTGTTGTCTTAATTTTGTGTACTGTTATAAAGATGCTTTATGTTTTTTTTTAATTTCAATTTGATTGCCGGGTCAGGGAGTTCCAAATATTTCGAGACTATTGAGAGAAAAATTGGCTCACATGCATCGATTTTATATACTCTTTTACATACATTAATTTTAGGTGCAAACATGGGTGTTGATATACAGACATACAGAGCCCGTATTGGTTCATTTAAACATTCCCTAGGGCATGATGTAGTGACCCAGACTGTAGTCGTAAACCTTCCATTATTCAGACGGCTCATCACGTCGATGATGCTATGTGTAGCGGTGATGATTTTGTTTCATCTGGAAAGCAACGCCGTATTGAAATTCCCTCGTAAGTTTATCATTGTTTCTAAGTTTTGTTACACAAAATTAATATGAAATTAAAATAACTGTACGGCTGAAAATCTTCAAACACAAAGCCTGGTAATATGCTAGGTGTTTGTTTGCAAACTCGAGTCTTCGTTGCACATGGCCCATTTTCGGAGGGTTTATTCGGCAAAATATGGTGCATCCATTATTTAACTCACCAGAGCACAATGTGCTCTTTAATGATCATTCAGCGTCCGGCGTGCGTCGTTCGTCGTTAAGTGGCGTCCGTATTTATTTAAAACAACATCTCCTACTACATCGCTATGTCGATTGCAACCAAACTTTGCTGGAATGATCCTTGGGTAGTCCCCTTTCAAAGTTGTTAAAAAAATCATTAAAAACTCTGGTTGCTGTGGCAACAAATAGAAAAAAATATTCTTGTCCGAAATCAAACAGCCTAGAGCTGAAATATTTTGTAAGTAGCATTGCCTAATGGAATTGTACAAAGTTTGTTAAAATTATTCCCCTGGGGTCAAAATAAGCTCCGCACCGGGGGTAACTTGATTTCACATTTAAATTTAAAAAAAATCTTCCTGTCAAAAACTACAATGCCTAGAGCTTCAATGATATTTGGTGTGTAGCATTTGCTAGTGGACCTCTACCAAGTTTGTTCAAATTATTGACATAGGGTCAAAATTGGCCCCGCCCCGGGGGTCACTCTATTTATATAGACATATATAGGACAAATTAAAAAAAATCTTCTTCTCCGAAACTGCAAGGCCTAGAGCTTAGATATTTTGTATGTGGCATTGTCTAATGGAACTCTACAAAGATTGTTCACATTATTTCCCTGAGGTCGAAGTTGGTCCCACCCCGGGATTTACCCTTTTTATATTGAACACCTATAGTGCACATCTTTTGGTAGAACTTGGGTTTGTTCAAATTATTTCCCCAGGGTTGAAATTGGCCCGCCCCGGGGGTCACTTGATATATTTAGACTTATATTGGAAAATTCAAAAAATCTTCTTGTCCAACACCACAAGGCCTAGAGCTTCGATATTTTGTATGTTCCACTGTCTTGTGAACTTCTACCAAGTTTGTTCAAATTATGGCCCTTGGGTAAATATTTACCCATTCCAGGGTTTACTCTATTTCATAGAGGAAATTTTTTAAAAATCTTCTCCGAAACCACATGGCCTTGAGCTAAGATATTTTGTATGTAGTATTGTCTAGCAGAATTCTACCAAGTTTGTGCAAATTTGGCCCTGGGGTCAAATTGGCCCCGCCACAGGGTTTACTCTGTTTTATAAAGGAAAATTAAAAAAAAAAATTCTCCGAAACCACAAGGCCTAGAGCTAAGATATTCGGTATGTAGCATAGTCTAGTGGACCAGTCTACCAAGTTTGTTCAAATTATTACCCTGAGGTCAAAATTGACCCCGCACAAGGGGTACCTTGGTTTATATAGGCTTATATAGGAATATTTAAAAAATCTTCTCCGAAACCACAAGGCCTAGAGCTCAGATATTTTGTATGTAGTATTGTCTGGCAGACCTCTACCAAGTTTGTTCAAATTATGGCCCCAGGGTCGAAATTGACCAGGTCCCGGGGTTTACTTTATCTTACAAAGGAAACTTTTAAAAATCTGAAACCACAAGGTGTAGAGCTAAGATATTTTGTATGCAGCATTGTCTAGTGGACGCCTTCCAGATTTGTTCATATTATGACCCTGGGGTAAAAACTGGCCCATACCTTAGGGTCACTTGACTTTACTTGGACTTGTGTAGAAAATTTTTTAACGATGTTTGTCTCCAAATGACCTTTTTCCTGGTGAGCATTTACAGGGCTATCAATGCCCCCCTTGTTATGTTTCCATCTTGATGCCGGTTTAAAAATATCATTTACATGTAGGCATACACTGATGTGAATACTGTATTAGATGTTGTGGGTGTGAACTTGAGGTGTGACTTCTTCCTTATGAAAACCTTTGAGTTAAAAAATGATATATCCATTTATAACTATCTGACTACCGCATTAGACATAATTTAAAATTGCAGTAGAAATATTACTGTATATATATTATATATAATTATTGGCTTTAATAATATGTTTTTGTGAAAACATGTACTGAACTATTCAAATGAAAATGAAAATAGAAATATTGATAGTTACGATTATCATCGTACGGAAGTAGTTTTCAGTTTTTGGACTTACAATATTGGCTTAGATCTTAAAATATTTCATTTATATGCTTTATTAATTGTCGGCTTTTGATCTCTTTTTAATTCATATTGGACTATTAAAGATTACAACCACGGATTATCACTGAGAAACTGCGATTATGAACTTGGGAATCTATTTCACTCTTGGATGCCACTGACATTAATCTTCATACTGAAAGTTATTGGTTACACTCTCCTGCTTGCTCTTGTTTTGCCAAACATTCACTTTACTGTTATAGGTATGATGGATTTTGTCTTGTTATGTTCTTTGCATTTTGTCTATAATCTACTTATAAATTATCTGCGATATGCTGACGATAATGTCTCATAATTGTTTGAGCGCTTTAAGGAACTATCGAGAGAGGATTGTTCCATCAGTTCTTGACCAACAAATACTGTACGTCATTTGATGTTCTGATGTTCTACCAATACCGATCATAGATTATGGAATACCCACTGTTGACTATACCCATTGTTCAAAGCGTTAAAAAAACATTAGCCGTACAATTACCCACTCGAGTGTACACATAATCAAAGATTTAATATTTTGATAATTGTTAACTTTTGAGTGCTACTGTCAGCAACAGCTTGTACATTCCCATAACAACAATAATTTTAGTATTTATTCAAACAGGAATACCTGATTCAGCAGATGGTCGGTATAAATGGGACAAAACCTCGGACACAAGAATGAATGTCATCAGAAATAATGTTACTTATACAGCAGTATGCGCCGTTTGTTTGATAGGCTCCGTAAGTTTCATTGGCATGTTGTTGTTTATGGCGGGTGTTGAACCAAACCCAGGGCCTAATGATAAAGGTAAATATATTTGTCATTCTGTTTATCAGTTGTTTTCTTCTGTACTTTCTCGTAAAAAATCAAATTACAATATTATACATGTATCAATATGTGTGACTTTTAATTATCAAATCCAGCAATTACTTTGAAAATTCGATTTATTTGCGTAGATCGATGTAAATATTTTAAAAAATATGAATTAACTCAGTTATTTGGATTTGGATGGACCCGTGGAAAATCGACTGTAGATTTTAGATATCATTAATTACAAAAATCAGTACATAAATTCCATTAACTATAAAACTTAACTTTTGGTAAAGCAATTGCATTCTATTTTTTTTATCTTGGATTTTTAATCAAACTGAATTCTAAGGAAATGTTATTGACAAACTTTGTTAACTTGTGCATTTACATAACTAATTGCAAAATTTGTTTAAACCTATTAGGACTTATTAGAGATAAATATTGCCAATTTATATGTGTTTGGTGTTTTACTAGGATTTGGTTAATATCTTATCATCATAGTCATTACACGTCGATCAAAGATATTTAAAGATTTATGAATTAGTATACCTTATACCCCCACTAAAATAGTGGAGTTATACTGGGGTCATTTAGCCTGTCCGTCGGTATGACTGTCCCGAATCGTGTCCGCTCTGTAACTGTGTCATTCATTTTGAAGTTTTGAAAGAACTTACCACAAATGTTCACCACCACTGGACGATGTGTCGCGCGCAACTCCCATGGGTGTAGCATCAAGGTCAATGTCACACTTAGAGTTTACAGGTCATAAAATTAATCCTTTTTTTGCGTGTCCGCTCTTTTACTTTGTTATTCATTGGAGGATTTTGAATGACTTACCACAACCAACTAGAAGATGTCTCGTGCGCAATTCCATGGCTGTAGCTTCAAGGGCAAGGTCACACTTAGAGTTAAAAAGTAATAATTTTGCTCTTTTGCCGTTTCCGCTCTGTAACTTTGCACTTAATTACAAGTCCACAAGCTACTTAAGATATTTGGTGCGAAGCATTGTATAGTTGACATCTATCTAGTTTTTCTTCAAATTAATATAGCCCTGGGTCAAAATTGACTCCGCCTGTGGGTTACTTGATTTTACATACCATCAGGCTCCTACAGAGAAAAAATAATGAAACAATCTTCTTCAAAGATGCATAGCCTACAGCTTTTATATTTGGTATGTAGCATTATAAGCATGCATAAAAACGCAATCCGTCGTAATCCGTTGCTTCAAGTTGTTCCGAAATGCCACGTACTTTCAACCCAATTATCACTGAGAAAGATAACTTATCGAGTAATTTGTCAGGTTGTTAATTATCTGAGCGCAAACAAATACAAGGTGGTATACGCATGCAAGGTACAAATTATTTAGCGGCCACACTATTGCAGTAATTCCATCAGCAGGTCGTATATATTCAGAAACGTTTTACGCTTGTACAATGGAAATTATAAGCCTTAAATGATAATCTGGTTCATTTATTTTATAGGAGCTACTTTTTCTGACCAAATTGTTACTTCGGATTTGACGAATGTTATCAGAGATATTTTGGCGTACAAAACAACATTTACGTTTTGTTTGATCGGCTCTGTAAGTTTCATCGGCATGTTGTTATTAATAGCTGGTGTGGAACCTAATCCAGGACCAAATGGTGGACGTATGTATCTTTCAATTATTGATCTTAGTGATATTTGTCTGTACGAGTACTTACACCTTAAACAAGTACATAAGGTTTTTGCTCATCTTATTACATTATGAGACGTAAAATTAGAATTAAGTTGCTCTGTTTGGTAACTTTTAAGCCAAACAAGGGTACCAACACAGCCTATCAGAATCAGAATGCAAATATCCAATGTAGTAATCCGACATACAGGGTATTTATTATGTATGCCATTTTTGGAAAGTCTTGAATTAAAAGTTAATAGACGAGCAGATAACTTTCAAAATCAAAATTTGAACATTATTCGATTATTGCCATGAAATGATTGAAATCAATTAAAACTTAAATGTTGTCAGACATGGACAGACTTGAATTATGTTAGAATGCATGTTGTTCAATCCTTTGTGTATGTTACGTTTCAATTTTATTATCTATATAATTTTTACCGTATGTCATTTTGTGCTGCCCTTTTCAAGTTGATAATTTTGCAATCTGAAAGAGCATTTGTATTTAGGTCAGGATCACATTGAACCATCGGAGAAATCTCCACATATCATTCTTAAAAAACTTGGCTTGTGCGGTTATTTTCCCGAGAAGATAGAATTATTTAAAGTTCTTTCCAAGCAGACAGTTGCTGATGAGGGAAAAGAAACGAACTTACCATGGATACTTTTGAGGCGTTTGATCTTTGTAAATGTAGAGGCATTTCATTTAGACGAAGAAAATGATTCTACTGACTCGTCTGATGAATCAACTTCCGGTGAAGAGGGTGCTTCCGAAGAATACACGGAACCAAGGACAAAATTAAACTACTTAGATGTTTTTCTGGGGACATTTCAATGCTGTAGTCCTATGTTGAAGCAGGTTTTGGTTAAAAAAATGTATCTCTGTAGATTTGCCGTTCCTTTCCTCTTTACTCCAATAAACAGTGATAAACCTGTTGTATCAATATGGCCGATACGGTCATTAACTATTGAAACTTGTCCTGATGGGAAACGTATGCGTGATTATAATGCTATGTTCTTACCAACAAAGTGTGTGGCATTTTGTAGAATCGGACGCCCTGAGTGTTCAAAATCTCATATGCTTAACGAAGTATTATCCGAAGAAGGTACGAATTCAAAGATATTTCTAAATAATCATGATAATGCTCACACTGTCGATAAGTTGATCAGCTCGAAATACATCGAAACGTTTTGGCTGCCAAAGGTAGGCACTGACAAAGATAAATTTGATACAACAACTATGTTCTTCAACATGAGGGGATGTGTGAGAGAGTTTGGTAAGGACACAATGGAATTTATGAGTAATGTTGTCGATACGCTTGTGGTATTTGCTAACATAAATGATGTCCTCTCCATGTTGGAATGTGAAAGTATAATTCCTTTGTTTAGAACGACAATTTTTGTTGTAGTCGGTGTTTTTGGAGACAAAGCACAGGATCTAAAATCTAAATTACGCAAAGCGCCAGAAGACCGTGTTGATATTATGCGTACCCATGATAAAAAATCAAAAAGCAAATCTCAGAACAAAATAGTAAAAAAAATTGTTAAACTTATTAAAAAGCAAAATTCAAATGAACGGTTACTATCATTAGAAGAACGTTTAGCAAATTTCTCCAAGTATAAAATCATTACAGATGAACATGAGACATTGCAGCCGGCCTGTGAATGTAGTAAACGTAAAGCTGTTGAATTTTGTTCAGGAATTGATTTCGATGGCTCAATAATGAACGTAATGAAGGAAGTAACACCGGTTCAGTACACCATTGCCAAACAACTAGGGAAACGTATAAAAGAGCTAAAGAAGAGTAAGGACTATATTGCGCAGGAGGCATTGAGGACAGACATACGTGCAATGAGGAAAAATATTACTGAAACTATTTCTCGGTCAATAAAGGATTTTTTGCATTTCCTTGACACCTCATGCTCTATTGAAGAAGTTGAATATTTCATAGCATGGTCGGATTTTTTTATAAGTACGAACTGTAGAAACCAACTGCCTAATCTGCAACAGCGACATGAACATGATATATCGACAGAATCCTCAATGGATTCATGTGAATTCTCATTAGCGACTATTTTCCGTGAAATTGGACTAATATATGATTCTGCATGCGAACTGAACATCCACGAAAACGAAGTACAGTTGCCAGCTATGGACACCGTTGCTTCAATGTTTGGAAAACTTATAGTTAGAGGGAGACAATTTGAGTTACTTGACGGAGATGTATTTTATTTGGCAGCAAAATGGTTTACTGCTATTATGAAAAGCGTATATAATGAAAAGCATTGTAAAATTCTTACAATATGCGCTTTGGGGGTCCAAAGTTCCGGTAAATCTACATTACTCAATACGATGTTTGGAACATCATTTGCTACAAGTGCAGGTCGATGTACAAGTGGTATAAATGCTCAGATCATACCAATTGGCGAGGAAGTTAAATCTGCAAATGCTCGATATAATTTTGCATTGATACTGGACACTGAAGGATTACGCCCAGTCAAAGCTAACAGCGACCACCGCAAAGGCGACAATGAATTGGCTACTTTGATAGCTGCATTAGGTGATATAACCTTAGCGATTGTAATGGGTGAAAATGTACAAGAAATGAGTGATATTTTGCAAATCGTGACGCACGCGTTCATCCGGCTTAAACTTGTGAATACTCGCTTAGATTTGAATAAACAATGTAAGTTAGTTTTGCAGAATATGACATCACCAGCCGCCGAAAACAAGTTGACTAGCGAAATGTATCACTTAGTAAAAAAATTAGACAGCATGAAAATGGACTCTTTAAGATGCGAAGAAGTTGATGATATATCTCCATTTGACAGTGTTATTAAGTTGAACGAGCGTTCCGATATTTTTTATCTTACACATGTTTGGAATGGAAATCCACCATTTGCAAGGGTCAATCGTGAGTACAGTAAAAAGGCGATGGACATAAAATTAAGTTTACTGGAAGAAGCCTCTAAAAGACAACTACCTCAGGGAAAAACAATCATAGATTTCATGTTGCAAACAGTTGATGTTTGGCACGGGGTACTTAGTGAAACTTTTGTATTTTCGTTCAAGAACAGTCTCGAAAGGAAAATACATTTAGCAATGGATGAATGGGTGCAAGATCGTCTTTGTGATGTTGAATCAGGTATAAATGAGTACATACACAATTTCACACGAAATGAATTTTATAAATGTAGCGAAAATGAAATTGATAAATGCAAACTTAGTATTCAAGCTCATCTAAATAAAACTCTTGGCGATAAAAAGAACCAGTCTGAAGATGACATACGCAAATATTTTGATACATGTGAACATGCTACTATTGCCATCCAATGGAAAGAATGCCAGATGGGACGCGTACATAGATTATTTGATAAATATCATTTTATTATCAAAAACACTATTAAAACAGAAAGGCGACAGTTCGAAAGAAAGCAATTCTTGCGCCGCTGCCGTAAGCAACATGTAGAATATTTTCATAAAGAATCGTTAAAATACGCAAAGCCTCACTCTGTGAAAGACCTGACTCCTGACAAAGTGCGCAATCTGTTTGAAACGATCTGGGATAAGGCTTTTAGTGGTTATAAACCTGAGCAGGAGTCACGCAATGACATTTTGAAACAATCCTTTCGAGACTTTATTTCTGATAAGTATCACAACTATGCAGAATTTAATAATATTTTTCAAAAGCTGCATAGTTGGAACGAACCCTCAAATAATGGTACAGAATCGAGTTTAGATGTGGACCAAACTGGTATTAATGAGAATGATTTTAATAAGACCGTTCATTTTCATGTATTATTCCATCGAGCGATAGATATGAAAAATGTTGGATTGAGCATTAAAAGCTTGTCCAAAGCTGTAGATGTGAAGATAAGAATGTTGTGTGAAAAAAACGATCAAATTACTGAATACAATATTCGTGATTTACTTCGATATGTACTTGAGAGGATCACGAAAATGAACTCGGAAATTAAATGCAGAGTTACGTTTCATATAAAACTTTTGGTACAAGTCAGCCTTATAGCCGAAGGAAGATTCCGAAAGCATAACTATGAATACACAAAAACCATTGCAAAGGAATTCGAAGGCTACAAATTGCAGCAAAGGCTTGTATTTGAAAACTGTTTGAAGTTACGCAAAACTGAAAATGCTATGGCTGAATTTCTTGCAAACGTAATTCACAAATATTTAGAAAAAGATGCGAATCGTCTGATTTTGAAAGGAATAAAAGATCACCTTCGTGCAAATTTGCCTAGAACGAAAACTCTCCTCATACATGCTCTTTGTACTGATTTTGTAAATACTGGTGGATTTCTGCCGTTCATTCAGTACATTAAATACCCATTTGAAGCTGGTTATTGGTGGTTTGATCGAAAAGCAAGTGAGTTCTTGTTTGAAGGAAATCAAAGCAGATTTGAATCAATATGCACTGAAATAACCAGGTCGATATTGATGAAAGTTCATGAAAGCTTCAAAAAATTAGAAACAATTAATGATGTTTCAATTGCGCGTCCTAACTTAGTAAAAGTTATCTGCTTTTCTTTGAATGAAAACAAAATAATAATTCCAGAGGCAGCCTTTGAATCTGTAAAATACTTCAGCCAAGTTGATGAAGTTAATTTCAAAGTCATGCGCGATACAATAGAGACCGAACTGGAAAATTCAATGAAAAAAATGGTAGATTCTTACACGGGGGATTCTATGAACACGGAAGGTTTATGGAAAGGTATAAATCCTATATATGAACTATTTGAAAACATTTGGGGGTGTCCTGAAATGTGTCCGTATTGTAATGAGCCGTGTGAAAATTCTTCTGCTCAACATAGTGAAGAACATCGATGCGTGCAACATCGACCTGTATGTTGTTTAGGTATGGTTTCCGAAAACCCTAATAAAGCATGTGTACATACGTGTTGTTATTCGGTGTTCAAAAATTTAAAACATAACTGTCGTGCCTTTAACTACATATGTAATGATGGTGCTACCGATTGTAAGAAACGTTCTCATAGATATGGAATGTATCGTACACATGTGAACAATTGGAGTATACCTAAACATCCGGACATGCATGACTCGTCAAAGTTTTGGCTTTGGTTTGTTGGAAAATACAAAAATGACCTCAAAGAACACTACGGTTACGAAATCACTGAAATACCGCAATCATGGAGTGAAATATCACAACAGGATGCCGTATTAAGCTTGGGTGATTATTATAGTTAAATCATTTGAAATTTCATCATAACGAATGAAATGCAATATGTAACTTTATGCCGGGAGAATAACGACTGACAAAGACAACACATCTTCATTAATTAAAAAATGATCATACGAATAAACCGTAATTATGTTTTAAATCAACAGTATATTGTTAAGATTTACTTATGGAAGAAAATGTATACTAAGTTAACATTCTTCACTAAATTGTTTTAAGTCTAGCCATTATACGGATCGCTCATATTGGTTATTTGTTGTTGATGAATATAAATAAATGCTATATACAAACATTCAGAATACAGCTCTCTGATAATAATACATCCATGCTACATGGTGCATGTTGCATGGCGATTTAAGCATTTTATATAGGTATTTTGTATAATTACTTCTGTAAAACCACGCATCTAAGAAACATGTACATGTAGTCACTTTTCTTCTTTTGCTTCGTTGCCTGTTGATTCATAGAGTTGCAATTAAAACATTTTTGTTATAACAACAAAATTGATGACATTTCATGTATCATTTACCTTATATCACGAGCCTATGATGGATTATTGGTAGCATTTGTAGTTTCCTAGTAGATGTATTTAAGTGAATCCAGTTGGAATTTTAATAATACCAACGTAAACATAATCATTCATTATTCCCATCGATATGTAACTATATACATAATGATCATCTAGTTAAAGCCCCATTAGCTTTTTTGGATGTTAAAATTAGAGTAGGTCTTATTTTATCTAGAAAGATGTCTTATCTGTAAAACTGACGTTTACCTGCGATAAAAACTTTCTTTTTTTAATCACAAAGTGTAATTATGTTAATGTTAATCCGTTTTGTTTTATGGAAAATAGAAAGATCGGCGGGAGCGAAGCGACAGGAGACTATCTATTTTCCATAGAACACATCAGATGAATACTAATTAATACACTTAGTTTGCAGCTTTATTTGTCATCCAATGAAATCGTCGTATTTCTACTTATTTATTAACCACGCACATTTTAACAGACATAGTAAAAAACTATGAAGTTATTATGAACATATTAAAGATTAATTCCTTTAGAAAAAACAACAACAACAAAAATGCAGAAAACTGCGATTTCATTGGACGTGCACACTAAGTACACATAGAAATGTAGCATACTTTGTCAATGCTATTGCAAACAAATAAGAAAAACATCTGGAAACATTTTACGAGATGTGGCTTAAGAAAGCCTTGTATCTGTATTACTAAATTATAAAAACTAAGGCCTTTACATTTTTTTTCAAGTTAAGTTACTTGCATGGAACAAACTTAGCACTGTTAATGAATCCAGGAACACTGGTAAGATTAACAGCCCTCTGGTATATTCCAGGATTTTATTGGAAGGTTGGAATTGTTTTGTTTTATTTGCTATTATCCTAGTATACAGTTATTATATCACTATAGTGCGTTTTAATATATTTTAAGTATTTGGGTAGTATTTGTCTATCGATGTACTTGTGTGAGATTTTGTGCTTGGTTTTCATTTATGAGACTATTCAGCATGATACATTATGAGATAAGGTACATACTTGTTATTGTTTATAGTAAACATAGTCTTGTACTATATAGTGCAAACCACGTAAGCTGATTTTGTTCGTTTAGTGTTTTTTATGTATTTGTGTGTATGTTGGTAGCTGTAGTTATATTTCTTTTGCGAACAGGCAATTGTGTGTATAGTAAGATGAACATTCTTTTTACTCTCTATTGAAAAGTTCATTTTGGTGAGTCAATTTGCTTATCATATTGATTGTACAAAACTGTATATATTCAGGACATTATTTTTTCACATTGATACAAGTATTAAGATGCCCGCCTCCGTGGTCGAGTGGTTAAGGTCGCTGACTTCAAATCACTGTAGCCTCTCACTGATAGAGGGTCACGGGTTCGAGACCCGCAAGGGACCATGTCTCTTTATGTGAGAAAGTAGAAAGTTTCTTACGGAGTCTAGTGCTGGTTCTTCCCTTGAACGATGGTTAGGTGATCTGTCCGCCTCATATGAATAAGAAATTTGCAAAGGGGCGTAAACACGATATAAACAAACAAACAAGGAAGATGCTTTGCAATTGTATATGAGAATAGTGGTAAAGTGCTAATTTCTTAAGATATCCAGGCTGAGACAGAGGGAGGATCTGAGTGAGAGGAAATATACACAGAGAGGCAAAGGGGTGTGTGTGTGAGAGAGAGAGAGAGAGAGAGGGGGGGGGGGGTTTAGAGGAGAGGTAGTCTGATTTTCATGTCTGCTTTCTTAATTAGGTATCTATGTAGTTACAAATAACTTTAAATCTTCGTATACATATTTTGATTATTTTAAACGATTTGTAATACTATGTTTGTATAAATTGATCTAAAACTAACGGAAAGTGATGCATGATTAGTTGTCTGATTGCATCGTTGTGACATTAAATATGAAGTCATATATCTTCTATGAATTGTTTTTTGTGTGTGTGTGTTTGTTCGTAACACAAGACATTTATTTGCGTTCGTTTCTCAGAAGCGTCGCGACTATTGCCAATTTAAAATCAGATAGAAGAACCTGATTATCTTTTTCGGCACTCGAGATACGTGGAGTGAAATGTGGATTTTGATGTATGGATTGTTAATAACTACTATTATCAGTTACTATACTATGTTTGTATTAATCTAAGACTAACGGAAATTGATAATAAATCTTAAAGTACTAACTAACGATCATGACCTACATTAACTACCGGCGTTGAATAACACACACGAAATGTGCACTTTTTGGCTTACATTTTTATTTCTTTAGAACGTTTATAAACATAATGAACATTGGTCTGGCTATGAATTACCCAAAACAACTGGCAAGATGAAAACAATTATAAAGGTTCCAATGTGTTTTTCAAGGCTTACGTACTGTATCTACGAATGTAATGGTAGACAATTTAGTTTGTGCATCTATTTGTGACGTTACAAATGCGGTTAGGTCTATATGTTTGATATTGTTCAACATATTATTACATTGGCATATAGTTTTATCATTGATTCTAAATTTGTTGCACTGTGTTTGAAAATTGTAATTTCATATTAATTCCATAATACTACAATTGTTCATCATCATAATTTATAAGAATTAATATTTATATTTACGCTTACTTGTATTTTGCAAAAACAAAAGCATTTTATTAGTATCATGTAATTGACTTTTGTTGTGTATGCTGTGATTTTGTTAGTTGATTAAGTAAAACTTTCACTTAATGGGACATAACGATATTGAGACCATTTCTTCTTAGCAACCTTCTAAATTAGTGTTTTATCTGTGCTTCAATTTGATAAGGCCAGAAAAAATAGCCATGTGTCTGGTTACATGATTGACCTTATCTTTGAGTTCCGAGCTAAAGTTTCTAGCTGTAAAATCCCCAAGTCCAAAACTTTTTGGGGACGAAAATTGCCTGAAATATACGAAATACATGTTTAGAAAAAAAATATAGAAAAATAAATATTTTGCGACCTACTTATACTTTTTTCGGGCAAGCAACCGAAACACGGCTATTTTTTTGTCTGACTCTAGTTTTTCTTTTGGTCATAGAAGGATTTTATTGCATTTTATTTTGAATTATTCAGATATCACAGAATAAAGACAGGACATCATATGATGTGTTCTTATTTCAATATTTTTGTTAGTACCATTCGGTTGTTATATCATGTAGTCCAACTGGCATATTATCTATATAGTCCTCAAATGACTGTAACACATGTCGAATTCGGATAAAATGAATAATCAATAAAAAGACATAATCACTGCGGATGTTATTTTTATTTTTTACAGTGGCTGTGCCACGTTAATAAATTGGTACATGTAATATGGTAAACTTCACTCAATTCAAACAGGTTGTTGTTTTATATTATATTTAACTCAAATATGTTGAGAAAAATCGCATATCGCAGTTAGAAATCAACTACAATGGTAATGAGACTATTATCTTAAAATCTAACTTCATATCAAGCATATACAATCATTGTGTATTTTAATTAAGCGTATTCACAGGGCTTTTTTTCACAGGTATAGGAAGGGCCTATAATAACGCAGAAGTTTTGCAAAAGGGGAAGAACAAACTTGAAGTAAATTGAATATTAAGGGAAACTGCATGATTTTAAAGAATTTTCTGCAGGGGAAGACGCTTATTAATAGCCCCTGCTATAGAAGGGAAAAAAGCCCTGATTCTATATTTATATATATATAATTATTACAGTATAAAATCATTTGATGTGTGGTTTGTGGTTAATTCACTGTGTGTTAGCTTTAATAAAATAGTTACTCGGATGATTGTGTTTCTTGTATATTCTATGTGAAGGTTTTAATATTTTGGTACCTTTTAACGAAGATAACGAGCATCATAATTACGAAATTCTCGTATAATTCCTGCAATGTTGCATCGTATTTCACCTAGGTTTTGATGGTTAGATTGGGAATTTTTAACAGAAATACGTGCTAATATTTGAACAGATATTTACTTTGTGGAAAATATATATTGGTATATCTCGACCATGTGTTTTGAGCCGTGACGGACGAATAGTCTAAATCAACCAGGATGTGTGGATATTATGGCTTGTGACTGGAATTGAACTCGGACCTTTAATACGACAACATGAGCCACTGCATGCGCTCTACCTATCCTGCCAGCATTAGAGACATTAACTTATATGTTACATTTATCTTATCAATATGTTTCAGTCAGATTTGTTCCGAATATCCATATCTCCTATTTGACATAGTGGATTATTCTGAATAATTTCGTCACGGATCAAACGATATGGTCGAGCTATACATTTTAACGATGAAAACGAGGATCGTCATTACAAAAATCGTTTAATTTATGCAATGTTGCACCGTATTTCATTTACGTGTTCAGAAATAATTTGCTTATATGAGGAGATATTTATCTTGTACAAAAGATATACAATACTGAAATACAATCGGAATAATGAATAAACCGTCTGCTTGATAATGTCAAAATATTCAATTAGAACAGTAAACAATTTATTTAGATTAACAGCCAAGAAATGATCATGAGGCCGAACGCAGGATTTGGGACCAATATGTTCCTATAACTAGCATCCTGCTGGGACTCTAATTAAGTCCATTAGCGAGGAAATGTACTTCAGGTGGTCAGGTGTATAAGTGGGTACCTGCAAGAGAATTGATCAAAATTACTGCAGCTATTTGTTATAACGCATGAACTGATGCAAGGGTTGAAGTGCAAAGTCGGTTGAACATTATATACATAAAAATATATACATATAAGCAGGTTTTAAGTATAACCTAACTATAATATTTAACTTAAATGTTTTGATATTTTTACAATTTAGTCCGGACTGGAAATTAAATTACTAATATACAAATAAAAGAAGCGTAATTTTGAGAACCAAGGTCACCACACATTCACCTTTTTTCATAAAGCTTGACTAGAATGATTGATTCTCTAAGCAATACGCCTTACTGAACACCAGATTTCTGTTTTGCCCAACTTTTCACACGCAAATAGATTGCATGGATGATTCACAAATATGTTATAAGTTCTTTACTGAATTAATAGTAAAATTATGTAAGTACTAATAGGTTACCTAAACTAATAGTCGTGGTATTTAATCAGCAATTTAACCCTCTTACACGTTATTGAAAGATGCTCTTGTAGCTTCTCAGCCCAAATGAGATCACTTACAAGGACAAACGAGAACAAAACAAACACCTAACAATAAATATACTGCATAATATACATGTATAGGCATGATGAGGACAATAGAAACACAATACACTACTTGATATAAGTAAATATACCGGGATTGTGCACTCTACTGACGAAAAGCCACAAACATACATTAGCATTGTACGTATTACTGTTTTACCTAAAAATTCAATTTGAGTCTTGGTAATATACAAACTACCCTAATGCTTGCAAACACAGCCTGCAGCAAAATACGATGTACATATAAAACAACAACACATGCTCATCCGAAACCAAATGTTTCAGTATAGAATATATGTATATACAGAGCAACCTCTGCACAACAGCCACCAATGGGAAGGACAAAAATAGCTGTTGTAAGGAGGTTGCTGTTATTGAGAGAATGAAAATAGAGTAAAACGTCAATGGGTCGCAAATATATTGGCTGTAACAGGGTAGCAGTTGCTAAGAGGTGACCATTCATGGAGGTTACACTGTATATATTCCTTCCCTTAATATGCAGTTCAGGAACGGAACAAGACTGGATGTCAAGGATGGTACACATAAAATCTTATCAACCTATCGACGAAGACTATGCAATATTTAAGGTATTACATGCCTAATACTGTAATTTTCGGACATATCGGCTTAACGCTATGCAAAAATGTGATATATTACAAAAATAGTATAGCCCAACTATTATTAAATCTTTAATAGCCACTTTAGGTACGCCAATTAATTTCACAACACAAATGTAATCATTACATTAGAAATTTGAAAAATATATCGCATAAAATGAGCCGAAAACCTGATATGAAGAAAATATTAAGTCACTTATCTTTTCTGTATTTACAAAATTAGGACAAACTGTAAATCAGTTATCGCTCTAAATAATTAATGATGTTTTCTAAACAACTACTAGTACAAGTATCCCAATAATAATTCCCAAGTGTTTCAAGAAGTCGGATTATCTCATTATACCTTTTGATGACTTTTGAATATTCTGTTCTATTAATATGAGGGACTAGTTTGATATAAACTTAAAACGTACTCCGGTTATAAGGAATACTAAAGTAGTTGTGTCCCGAGCTGTGCGTTATATACGGAAGTTACAGAACATTGGAACACTGTCTTATTTGACTTGACAATGTTAGGACCAATTGAACAATCCGAACCCGGACGATTTCTTGATTAGAAAAATATGTTCTATTTTTAGACACAATATGCAAATGTTTTACATAAATCATGCCGAAAGACAACTAGTATTGGCGGTCTTGCCCGGAATCATGTGATTTCCAGATTATTGTGGTTCTACAGTATCTCCTGAATATATCAAGTCAAACTTATAATGAGCTACCCGAATCGATTACTTGCTCTTAGAATGTACGTTAAACATTATTAATCAAATTGTCTAACTGCAGCATACTCGTCCAGCTTTAAAACGACGAATTTATTTTCGATAAATCTCAATTCGTACCAGGTTTGAATATTTGAAGGAAAATGTAAAGGCTGGTAGACAGGCAAATAGACGGACCTATATTTCATAATAAAGCGAACTAGTGTACATGGCCTTTTCCAACAAAATAAGTAAACATGTTACAAAAATCAGGAGCAATATAATATGACCCTGTTTTATTTACGTACGTTTTGCACGGATATTCTACGACCATGACACACTTAGACTAATGGCACGCTTACTTTATTATGTCTGTTTAATAGTTATGTTTTACTCTCAACATTTCAGTTCAAATACATATCGTTTTATTTAATTACATCGACCATTTGGCATTAATTTTATTGACAATGTATTGAGTTTAAATATTATTTCAACGGCTGAATGCGTAATTGTTTACAATGTACGGTGGCATTGGGCGACTTTTTAACCCAACCAACGTGATTTGTTTTGTATCATGCTTCAATCACATTGCTTATGCGTGATATATTGTATGACGTTGGATAATAAGCTTGCATGCTTACACAAAGTGTTTTACATTTTAGTTTCGGTTTCGATGCGTGTCATTATTTTTAGCTAAGCGTTAACTATAACTTTTTTAGATAACCTTGAATGTTCTGGCAGTACAGTGAATCTTTACATAATCTGCAAAATGTGGGATTAATTTCATTTATAAATAAACCACAAAATAAAAGTACTTTTACTGTATAAACTAACAAGGTGTAGCTGCATGTACAGTAATGGTATGAGAAAAATAATTATCGAATTCCGTCCTGTGTTTATTACGAAAGAATATTTTGAATGTAGTCTTTAAATTTTGTTTTTTTGTAAATACGTTGAATAGCTTTATAGAATCTATTTTAAATTTAGTACATACACGATCGAACTGTACAAAATCTTAAATAATTTATTATTATAATTTCAAAGTCTAGGAATAGCCCTTTCAGAAAGCAACTGCCTGACCAGACAGACACTTATTTCATAGGCCGTGTTTGGTCTAAGCTCATCATGTACTGAACAAAACAGAAACTTTTGATTTGTTCCCATATGTTTTCAATATTATAAAAAAAGATATATCAACACGTCCAGCACATGTTTCGGCGAACGATTACGTGTAAAGTAAAACCAATTTGTCTTCGTCCTAACGTTGGATGTGAATTGACACGATGTCACCGCGATTTCCGCGTGTATGTACGGACCAATATATACCGTGTATATATGTGTTTATAGCCTGTGTGGTCCACAGACCGAAATCAACACACTTGTCAGTCATTAAGCCAACGATGCCAGACAGTACTTTTTGCTTACGGAGTCAATACCCGATACTAAACACGTGTGATTTTGGTCTACGATCCTACAACATTTAATCAATCATATCAGCGTTATTCAGTAAATGCAGAACAATAAAACGTAACATTTAATATCACATTGAAATACTCGTAGAATACGTTAAGATCATTATTAAATTTTAACGCTTCTTTTCAATTTTACAAATATCGACACTTAAACTCAGCGGACGTTTTGTATTCAGTATATTTACCAACTTTTTAATGTTCGGCAACCCGGTCGCAGTAAACACGCTTTGATAGATGATATACATGCGTTAAAATAGCGCATTGTTCCTTGCATTATGTTCATTAACCTTGAACGATCATGCACGGATTGTTGCGTAGTTACATTCCATACAAGGTATTGATTGCATTTGTATTTGATACCCGACAAGGCAATGATCTTCAGCTGTTAATATTTATATGGTATTAATTAAGTATAAGGCAGCATAATTCAGGTAGATTCTTGCTATACGGTCATGCAGTCAGTTAGAGTTTTAGACAAGATAAGATGTTATATCGATAATTGATAGTGTGCAACTTATATGGTAAGTTACTATTTTTTCTGTTCGAGTATTTGTATAATTTATTTGTTTAATTTATTAATTAAATATTGATATATTGTGAGAAACTGTGTATTTAGGAATCGCAGGAATAGTTTCCATTACCGTGGATTTCAAAATGAAAGTAAAATAGAATTCCAAAGAATCTCCACCTGCGGTTTCTTATAATACGGATGATTGGTGTAAATGTAAATATTTTTTTATTGCTTGGCTTCAATGTCTAATATTATACAATATGGAAATGTATGCACAGAAATAGTTCATCAAGCCAATTATCTTATTTTGAATGAGATTTATGTCGAAGACAGAACATTTATCATAAACCGTCATGTTCCTGTTCCCGTGTAAACCATTTCAAATAATGGGAATCAGTGTGTTCTTAAACATAATTAACCTAAATATTTATGTAAACGTAATATTTGTAGTGTACAGCTTGCGACTCAAATCTTGATAATCTTCATAATAACATTTCAATATACAGTCTGCTTCCAGATCGCTTAATCTCAATACTTCATTCTTCAACTTATACTTTGTGTTTCCATATCATCAGTCTTGTTTTTGACACTTATTGCTGGTAGAAAAAAGTGGTTTAACTTATCATTAAGAACGTCTTCAAATCGATGTATATTTAATCATGAAGTTTTACTGTCAGAGGTATTTTAGAGGTAAGATAAGTAATGCGTTATGTTTAATAAAACAATTAAACCGTGGCTTTTCACACAATTCTACCACGTACCATGCTTTAGTTTTTAAAATATTAAGTAAATAACTTTGACAGTTTTCTCATTTTAAGCTTAAAATATCTTCATCTGGTTATTGTTGATAAAATTGAGATATTTACTTCCGCTATCTAACGTTAACGATCACTTACTTGGTGTCATTTTAAATTTTACTTTTCTGTTTATACACTATGTCCAGACTAGCAATAAATAACCAGACAGTATCAAGATTGTTTTAACTTACATGATGATTCATTGATAATTAATGTGTCTAATAATAACAAAGTTCATTTTGATAAACGTCAGCAGTACAACCATTTCTTATGTTTTAAATATCCTTTTGCTTCTCTCCATATTTCCGGTTTACTTTTTTGTAGTCACCTCTGATACATTTTTGCACGAAAAAAGCTGTTCAAAATATGTATTGACTGTATATTCCGTTCATATTTAGTATGACTGTCTGAAAAAGAAGTAATAAATCCCTACAGCACATGATTGATAATCTCAAGTTCTTTTATTAATAAAGAGTTGGAAATGTTATATTCTGTCATTTATATGTCACCTCATTCCATTTTCAAATAGTATCTAATATACTAGCACAGTTAATAACATCAAATGAGTGATTCAGAATTCTACACCAGTACGAACTTAAATTCTCCGCATATAATGATTAGCTATAGACAATGTTTAGTCTACGATTTTTTTAGACATTGTAGGTGAATGCGGTCTGCGGCGTACATTATTTATCATGCAACTGCCATAGTAACTGCCTGATAACACATGACCTGAGAACATTATGTGTTCTCAGGTCAATAGGCTGCTAGTAGCCTGAGAACACTTTTTGGCTCCGCCCACAAAGACGGACTACTTTCATAAATTATGAATGGAAAATTTTATTTGCTAAATTATAAAAAACAGTGTTTTTTGTCAAAGAAATTTATTATAAGAAATATAAAAATAGTATACAATGTATCTGAACACAAATTATCATAAATAAAAACAAAGAATCATCAAGAAATGCTTATTCAAAGAAAAAAAATGGGAGCAACTTTGGAACGTCGACTGTGATTTACTAGACAATCCTGTAAAACGTCATAGAATGACGTCATTTTGTTCAACCGTGCGCGATGAATTTCCCGCAAAATCGTGTAAATTTATTGAAATTGAAGTTATATGGATGAAAATAATGCCGATCAAGCAGTAAGAAAATAATTCTACCATTACTTATGAGTTGTAGATAATTGTTAACAAATGATTTCTTTGATGTGAAATTAAATTTTTTGATCCACGAGAGCTTTTTTATTATTTTTCCCAATTGTTGTGAACTATTTATCTGCGGATGTTGACTGTTTTTTGTGATTTGCCGGGAGACCGTTATAATCACACTAGCCGCGGAATTAAACGCTAAATTTCAGGTGAAATGACACTAAATAATGCTCCGAAAATGAGTTACATGATAAATAGAAACTCAGGTCACTGTCAGGATCGAACAATGTTATCAGACTCGGCGATATCGTCCAAGGTGACTCGCTAAAGCTCGCCACCCTGGACGATATCACCTCGCCTGATAACATTGTTCTCACCGGACAGTGACCCGAGTTTCTCTATATATCAAACTATCTACTTTCTTATTTTCTCACCGCTCATCTAGTCCTTGGGAAAGAAGGCAGTTGTTTAGGGTAAACGACGGTAATTTGAACTGCGCGTCTGTATTTGACTTCAAAACTGATTCATTTTGCACCACCCTAATCAGTGTTTGGTCACGTAGTACACGTACAGAAAACATAAGTAATTTATTTTCTATCGTTCATAAATTTCGGATATCACTGCTCTCCGCTTCGTGTCGCTTGTGATATATCGTTCGAATTCGAAATATGAACGATAACTGATTTACATTTTGTCAATAATTTCTGTACATTCAGGAAAAAATAAATGACTTATTTTCTCTATACCAAGTTCTCGGCAAAATTTATGCGATATATTTTTCCAAATTAATTGAAATGCAGACATTTTATTGGACGAGAAATTAGGACAAATTCTAACATATTTCACAAGCAACGCGAAGCAGTGATATGATACATAAAATTCGAAATATATCAATTTTGCAGTCTGTCCTAATTTCTTTCACGTACGTCATGCATGTTTTGTATCGCCAAATAATGTTAATCTATTTAGCCATGTAACTTGTTACCTCCCATAAATAAAATAACCTCATTCAGAGGGAAATTGTCTACAAAAAAGATCGTTGTATTTTCAGTTACGTTCATAATTATATGAACCAGAGATTACCAGTGACAATAGATATTGAATTCGCTCTTAAGGGTCAGTTGCTTTCCTTTCTCAAATTATGCATGTGAAGATAATTACTGACGGAAAAGTTGATTTGGACAATATCTAGCACATGCTGAAGTATTTCGGCAAAGATTGCTATTAATTATGGAAGGAAACCTTTATTACTCGTTGTTGTATTGAAACCGAAAGAGTATCCTCGGTCTATTTTTAGAAATGTGTATAGTCCGACAACGACCTGTGAATGATCAAAGATCAGCTAAGTCCATTTTGTAGGGTGAGTGGCTTTTCGGAACGTTTCGTAGGTTTCCGTAATATATAAATATCAGTTATTTGACCGTCATGGCTGAGACTAAGTGCGTAGCGCGATCGGTAAAGGTGCTAACCATTTTACTTTTGAAGCCTGGTAGTCAAGATGCTATGGGTTCGAAACACATGTGAACGTTTTTCCTTTCCATTTTTATTTGATATTTGGCATTTTATTATTGCAAAATTTTATTTCAATATTTGGAATGAATTTCATATGTATTTCATTTAATTTCATTTCAGGTAATTTCATGAAATTTCAATTACTGCGTTCATTAGCAGTATCTGTACTTGAGCCACTGTCAGAATCTAATAATTGGCTTCATTATATTAAGTTATATAACATGACATCCTCTACATACTTAGGAACATTATTTGAACAGAATTTGATTTTGATTGCATATGATATATATACCTTTCAAAACATAAATGCACCGAAATCACGAGCAATGCATTATTTGAAAAAAATAGTGGCAAGATTAAGGACACGAAAAACACAATTAAGTTTAATAATGTTACTAGTGCGGCGCACTGATTTCAGGACCACGTAGCTAGGTCTTTTACAGTGGTCTACAAATGTAAGAGGCCAACAGTGGCCTACAAATGTAAGGTCGTGTTTAGTAATGTACTTGGTCATTGTATTACTTATCCCTATTTTAAAGAATGGAACAGTCCATGACCTTCCGTCACGACTCACTGCTCGATTTCTATCTATACTTCCTAATTTGCCTTGTATTTCTAATTATGTAAATAACGAAACATGTCAGACAGGTCGTGCACAGTAAGAAACACGTGTTTTAATTAATCTTCTTTATCAATACGGGTTTCCTCCCGAAAAATTGCCACCACTACAGAGTTCGATCAAAACCTTTTAAGATTTAATGACGGCAAAATGAAGCTATATTAACTTTTTCGGATTTGTAAATGATTCAGCATTGTGCACCGTTAAATTTTATAGCTTAATATACAAAATTATCGGCGCAGTACAAGAAATAACGCGAAAAAAACATATACAACATATCGCTCTACTAGGTGGTCGTTCTTTGAGCGGTTTCAATGGAAATATCACTTGAATACATCATTTTTGCTTTAGCCAATACTTTGAAGAATGTTCCTGCAAAACGATTTTCTTGCGCGTTGACTTCTAGAAACTGAACACTTTTCGGAAGGAAACCCGCGACCCACCTTAAGTATTAAAATATATTATTTATGTTTATTCAACACCACCATAACATGTAGTTTTCGTGCATTTATCTAGTTTTGAAAGCGAGGTTTAATTTTTGGCAGGGGTCTTAAAATAGTTCTATCTAGGGTGGGTGCGCACCCTAGTTAGGAAATACCCATTCAATAATGAAAAGTGTTTTAAAATGGGTATTTTTCGGTTCTCCAAGTGAAATCCATATACGTCGAATTCAAAATAACGTATACAATCACTTTTTTAAAAGTTCTTTCTACTCAAATATTCCAACGTAAAACTTTTAAAACTTTGTGTAATACCATGAAATATTATAGAATGACATACGTGCCCTGTGGGTATTGTGCTTGTAAACCACGGTCTCTCACCGCTGGGAGTTCGAGTTCGACTGGGATAGGAAAATCTTGCAGTGAGAAAGAAGACTGTGTCTAGGAGTTTTAGTTCACAGGAACGATGGTTAATTGAACTGCCCGTCTGTATTTTAAACACTGTTATAAACGGGCGTTTAACCAACATGCGCGCTTTTGTATGGCGCATTGACTATGAGTTTAAACACGCCTATTTATTGAGCTGTGCCATTGCGGTTAAGGGTGACGTAATAGAATTTATACATTTTGCACCGGCATAATCAGATTCGAGTAGCGCAAAGACAGAACAATAATTGACTTGTTTTCTGCATACCTGGTTCTCGTCACATTTTATGCGATACATTCTTAAAAGAAATGTGGTTTAAATTAGAACACTGTGACATAGATTAACAAGTGTTTGAGACATAATTTATTGTTTTTATATTGATAAAGTTATTTGATATCAAACATCATGTGGGATGTTTCTATGTATATGTGATATATTGAATGGCATACAGGCTAATCGTTCTAAATCATGATCTTTCAGTTTCGACTAATGATATTAATTATTAGCTTGTTTAACATTGATTGTCATTGCATGCAGTACACATGTCAACTATATAGTCAGTAATTGATATTTTCTGGTTTATAGCTTAAAGTTCACTTTTCTGTATGATTATTTGCTCTGTTCGGAGATTGCAAATAAAAAGATAATTTTAAGTAATAACCTGTAATATAAATTTAAAGATTCTTCACATGATTTCATATACTAGTATTTGTTTCATCCCTATACACGATAATATGTAACAAGACGGCCGGACAAAAGGCAGACACAACAGTCAAACTCAAACAATAACAACACACTTGAACAAACTAACAAGTTTATTTACTTATTACCAAAAAAATGACAAATATATATAAGATGAATGAAATATGAAAGGAAAAGTATAATAAAAAATATATGGAAACATAAATTCAGGTAGATTCGTACCATACGGTTATGTAGTCAGTTAGAATTTTAGAGAAATTAAGATGTTAATTGATAGTGTACAACTTAATATATGATAAGTTATTATTTTTCTGTACGAGTATTTATATAATTTGTTTTCTTAAATAATTAATTAAATATTGATGTTTGTGGAAATTTTGTATTCAGGAAGGCAGAGCAGTTCAGCCATTCCTTAGGTTTCAAGTAGCATCTCGATGCTTCTTTCCTTTTCCGAGTTTCCTTTTTTGAAGTCACCTCTGATATGTTAATACACGAAAGAATCCTATTCAAAATATGTCTTGATTGCTTTTCATTCATTATTAGTATGTCTGTCTTTGTACAAGTCAAATAGTTTTCTGCGGCCAGATAATTTACAGACCAGTATTGTTAAGAATGTATCTTTCAGCAGTTTAGATGCCGATCGAATTTATTCCGATGTATGTTTATTAGTCCAAATAATTCAGGTACGTATGTTAAATATGCGTATATTTATATTTGAAATAATAATTATTGTACTCTACAGATGAATATTGAAACAATTTAGACTTGACGATATCCGTCTCCCGAGTTCAAATACAGGATCAAAATCATAGTATCGGAAAAGTTTACCCTTTGGCTATGTAATCCCTGTCGAAATCTGTTGGGAACAAATTAACGTACACCGAAATAAAACTGGTGCTTGCTAAAAAAATATATGGTGCGAAACAATCAATTTTATTCTCCAGTTGATGTACGTTGCATATAAATCCATCGATGCATATGTCCACAACTGCATTTAATTAAATTGCTTCTTTATCATCGGAAATCGGGTATACTACCTGTTAATTTAACCTAACCAACTCTACTTGATACATGTATGTAACAGTTTGTGTACAGTGGTATTCTACTGTGTAATTGTTTTCTCGCGTATCGCTTCCTGTAGAGCTTCCTGCAGGGTACATGAAGTCTAAAACTAGACGAGATGAAAGTCTAAAAATAGACCTCCGAGGAGTGAATCTTTTTTTGTTTAGGAATTAAAAAATAGATAAGATATACAAGCTACTGCTTTTCATGAAAAATATATCTCAAATAGTATCCACACTTAAAAAACTGTTCTCAATTGCTTCGGAATATTACGTTAATCTGGTTCTCTTCATTCTTACAGAAAAGTACTAAAGATTAATTAACACGAAAACCAGGCTAGTTTTTTTAGTCTGGTTCTCGACATTCTTACAAAATGCTACTTTCAAAAAGCTTAAACACGGAATACAGACAAATCACCATAGGCAAATCACTAAACGCATTCTAATATACCTCGGGGCCGCAGGTAATAATATACATTTCGTCAAACAAAATCATAGCGGATGCTGTCATTATAGATGATATTTGATACCGCCCACAAAGTACCTCTTACTCAGTGGGAAATTTCCAAAAAACCGAGTCATTTATTGTGCTTTCAATTTCCTGTGACAATACAACTGTTCGTTCAGTCCGAATCATTTGACGTATTGCCTATATCTACGGTTATTTCAATCGTAATACTCGTATGGAATTTAGATTTGAGCTCAGATACCGATTTTAAGTTGTAGAACCTTAAGACCAGCACTAGACACATCCGTAAGCAGCTGCCTATTATCTTACTTGCAAGTTTTTCCGATCCAAGCCGCACTCGATCTCTCAGCGGTGCGATACCGTGGTTTAAAAGCGCAATAACAGCAGGCCACGTATACCACTCTATAAACGGTTTCCTTAGCTGAAAAAAAACCCGCTATATTTCTTATTTCTAACATAAGTTATTTATATACTAGTAGTTCTTTCATACTTCTACCCATTGATTTTCACTACACTGTTATTGAGTATAAAATATACCGTGCAAGGTAAAAGAGAAAAAAAACTGTGTATACAATGATAGAACATTATATAGATCCCACGCTTCATGTGGGCTGTTTATGTGTGATATACCGTTTTATTTATCTATTTATTTATATCATAATTCAAAGCCTTCGCGGAATTTAAATTAAGAGCCTTCAGACGCGAATTCATAAATACGCGAATATATTCAGGGTAGGCAAAAACGCGAAATAAAGATCACGCGAATATAAAGTGATTTACAGTATTGCATAATGTATATCTAATCGTTCTAAATTATGGTCTTTCGGTTTCGACTTATGTTATTATCGTTATATTGAAAACTTTAAAAGTTTAAAGTTGTTCTGAATGTTTTTTTTTTTTGGTCACCCATTCGTAACTCTGTTGGGATATTGCAAATAAACGAAGATAATTTAAAGTATGGAGAAAATCAATAGCCTGTATAGTTCAATTTTTAGGTCAGCAATGTTATTGTATACATGGACGATCCCATTTATACATGTTTAGGTAACAAGAATACTATTGTAATTTGCTATACATTTGTAGAACAATCTATGAATCTTTATAATCACTGTCCTCTGTGGCGCAATTGGTAAAGCACAAAGCTAGTGAATCTTGAGGACTGCGTCTGGTGTTGGACATCTTTTTTTTATTTTCAACTTTTTTCCATTTTTAATGAAAGTTAACTTTATGTTTATCGATAACAAAATAATGTGCATATGTTTTTATATTTAAATTGTTCCGTCAAATTAACAAAAATATAATAACCTCACATGGGTAATTAGGATTTATATATTTCAATTGTGGAGTAATAATATAATAAGTAGAAACCGGTTCAGGTGTTTAGTATTTTTATACAGTATTTGAAATTACATTTGTATTCGCGATTTTGTGCAATAAAATGTACAAAAGAAAAAAAACAGAGGAATACATCAGAAAACAAATGCATTTCTTCTTTCCTTTTTTCTTTTTTGAAAATTAATAAAAAAGGTGCTATTCAGCTTGTATACACGTAACAAGAACAAACATAGTTTAATAAATAAATTATAAACTTTTAATTGGATAAAATAATTTAAAAAGAAAGTGCCATTGACTGAGTTCGAACCACTCACGTCTGCTTCATTTTGTAAAACCTTTATGTATGTACAATGTACATGCTCACCTTATCTAATACACCACGACTCTGGTTTAAGTGAATGACACTTTACTACGGATATAAATGATCTGGGCAATTAATTTACAGTGTTTACCTTTACGATGGTATCGTCCAATATTCGACCTTGACTATAAGAAAATTGAACTTTTTTATAGCATAAATTTATACCTTGAATAATACAACAATGTGTGTTTACAAAGATTGTTAAAATGCTGCAAAAAAATGTACGAAAGGTGAAATCGTGTGTCAAGGTCAAAGGTTGTCTTTCTGACTATTTTCATAGCTACATGGATGTTAATTGGTGTATTGTTTGTTTGTAAGCTTTATCAAAACATTAATGCAGAATAATGACTGTTATATCACAGTTCGAAATATTCCATTGTTGTCAATGTTTTGATTGATAAATATTTTTAATCAGGTGTTCACAAAGTAAAACCTGGTTATTAAAATGCCGAATATGGCGGGCGGGCGTCAAACAGGTGTTGTCCGGTCAATAAGTTTGGATTGACCAATCTTGACTAAAGATGGTATGTAGGATCCTTGAATGTAAACCTAGCTAGGGATCATATTTTGGAACTGTAGGGTCAAGGTCACTGTAACTAAAAATAGAAAATCAGTGTCCGGTCAAAAACTTGAGTTTGGATTGACCGATCTTAACTACCCTTGGTATTTAGCTTCCTAGAATCAAAACCAAGCTTGGGATAGTACTTGGGGTCAGTCGGGTCAAGGTTGCTGTTACTAAATAATAGAAAATCTGTTTCCGGTCAATAACTTAAGTTTGGATTGGCTTATCTTGACTGGGTATTAAGCATCCTTGCATGAAAGCTTTGCTTGTGATTGTATTTTGGTTCAGTTGGGTCATGGTCACTGTTACTAAAAACAGAAAATCTGTTTCCGGTGAATAACTTTATTAAGAATTAAGATATTGCGATGAAATTGTGTGTGTATGCAGCTTACATACAGTCCATGCTTTTGTATTGTATCAAGGGCCAGTAAGGTCAAGGTCGCTGTTACTAAAAATAAAAATCAACTTCTGCTGTTACAATATTAGTACATTAAAATTAGGCAAAACATCACAAATTGTCAGTCAAAATAAGAATATTCCGTTGCCTGTGCATTACCACTGAAGGCCGCCATTATTAACTTTGCCTGACGTAATTGTAGAGCACGTCCGGGAACCAGACTAATCGTCGCATTGAACACAACCAGGGTCACTCAAATTAAAAAGGCCCTGACACAATAGAGTAAGACCTATATAGTTAACCCGATCTTGCACGAGATTCAAACGTGATCGTGTAATACCAATTAATCTTGCATAAAAAGCGCATAACCACTAATTTACGTTCGTATTTATAAGCGACTCGAATTATTATGCGTAAGCCGCAGTTTAAACATACGACCTCCGCAGTTTACCCGACATGAACTCATTCTATAAATAGCGATTGCGTCATCGAGATAACACTTGTTGATGTGATTATCACGATTAGATGAGAATTCGCCCTATAATATTAAGATAATGTTAAAAAGACATAAAACACATACAGCGATGGTAGATTGTTGCAAATGCATGCAAACGTCCGTAGAGATGTTTCTGAACCACCGAACGAAAACCGAAAGTAGAACTACTTTTACGGAAACATGATATGCAAAACAGCCACTTAGGCGCGATATTTTATTGGACAGTGGATACGCGGTTTTAATTCTACGCATTTGAATATCTCGTGTATTTACCGATAAGCACTTATTTAGATACATGACTCTTTCAATGTAGTTACAATAAAATGATTTGAAATATATTTAGATATATAGATTACACTTTATTGAGGAAATATTCCAGATACATCTATATAATCACACCATTTAGTTGCGTATTATTTCCTTTAAGAGGCATTCTTTTAACCAAGCTGTTATGGAATCCAGCGACATTAGCTTTCTCACCGATTACTAAGGACTTGATAAAAATCAAGTCCAAAAGTGAGTCATAAATGTTATTGATTAATAGATATAATTAGTTTATAACTTACTTCCTGTTGTTTTTATAAGCATACAGTAACTGATTATGTAAACAGAAGATGATTCCTGATCTCCTGATTCGAAGGATTTGTTGTATTTTTAGACCAACGTACTATACGAATGCTTTATACGATTTATGATGAAAGACAGTTGGTATTGGCTACTTAGTCCGGATGTGATTTCCAGTTTAGAAAGGTTCTACAATATGTCCTAAACATTTCGATTATTATTTGCTATTATTTAGTTGCATATTTTCCTTGCCAACTTAGCCTTTTCGTGAGATTATATATAATATTATACAAAATTAATGTATAAATTTACACATATCGATTTCTTTCAAGAAATTTATGTTATTCAAATATTGATAGAAAACTTTGAAACTATAATAAGATTAATGTCGCAATTTTGCAATTAATATTGAAAACTATTTATAATTACAGATGCAAATATGGGCGTTGATATAATGACATATAGAGCATGCATTGGTTCATTCAAACACACATTTGGATACGATGTTGTTACTCAGACTATATTTGTAGATCTTCCACTATTCAGACGAATCATCATGTCAGTGGTGCTGCTTGCAGTGATGGTAATAGTAGTACTTTTGGAAGGCAATTTTGTTTGGAAATACCCCTGTAAGTTTATAACTATAACTCGGTTAAAAAGTTGTGTGTAGTTAAAGAATTATGTTATACGAGTAGTATAGCAATTGCGCATTACTAATGTTCGTATGCAAACAAACTCGAGACAAATTTCGGGGCACTATCCGTCGTTATTATTTGTTTATATGCGTCTTGTATATTGTACCTAATGATTTTGCATAAATTACGTAATGCTTCGCATGCAGTTATTTGCTTTAAAAACATATCTCTGTTTTAGCATTCCTTGAGCGATGGTTAAGTAAATTGACCGATGCACATGTACATAACGGATTTATTGGTGATAAATTGCATGAATTTACATGTAGTTCGATATTTGGAGACAACTTTCTGTTTATTTATTTATCAGTGGTGGAAATACGTTTGTAAGTTACGACTTTTCTTTCTTCACAGATGAGTTCCAAAATAATTTATCATTTGGGAACTATCAGCTACTCAACACCATAATGCAACTGACGCATGTTTTAATTTTGAAAGTTATTGGTTATACTCTGCTGTTGGTTACAGTTTCCCCCGATATTCATCTGACGGATAAAGGTATGGAAACATTATTTTTGTTTGTTTGTTGTTATATCTGATTTATTTACTTTTGTATATAAATAAACCCTGTGTTAAAAATTATTTTAAATCATATAGTCTATAGGCCAAAACATAAATCAGGTATTTAAAAGCCAACTGTATCTAAAAAAACTAAACATGGTTCAAACAATTTTGAATATACAGGTCTAACCTGTGTTTTGTATTTTCCTAATAACAATGTGTCTTCAAGTACATGCGTATATTGTAAAGAACAGGGTACCGTTTTACTTACTAGGCTATTTGTTGTAATGTATTCCTAAATACAGAGTAGTTATCGTTGTTCAAAAAATTGAAAATTACGTGCGATATTGGTTTATAGAAGACCAATCAACTGTAATATTTGTTTCAAATAACTTGCAATGCACTTTATACAGTGGGTTTATTTTAGTATATATCTAATGATGGTTTAGTTTTTAAATCTATGAATTGGTGAAACTTGATTTGACCTCACATCCAAGTCAGATACATTAAATCCCAATATTTGATGTCGTCATCAACAGTACGTTAGGATATTCGTCCTCAAGAATCATTCACTTAAATGTGAAAAACATCCATCGCTAACAATCTCGATGATACAGTGAAATTGATTAGATTCTGGTGATTTGAAAGTTTTCCGGAGAATATCTTTTCTTTAGCTCAACAGTCACAAGAGCACTATGTGCTCAATGTGAGTTTTTGTGTTCGCTTTGCGTTTGTCGTGCGTCGAGGAGTGGCCTACATGTTTTCTTAAAACACATCTCCTCTAAATCACGGGGCCAATTGCAACTTAACTTTCCCGGAATGATCTTTGGATGGTTCCCTTTCAATTTAAAAAAAATCCATTGAAACTTCTGGTTTTCACGTCAGCTAGTAGGATATAACAAGAGGGCCATGATGGCCCTGTACCGCTCACCTGAGTATCGTAACACTAAGGGATAATTTAATCAAGGGATGTTATTTATCATGGTAAAAACTTATCTACCCGAACTGTCAAGCAGTTGTTGAAATCAATCCCCTGGGCAGGACCAATATTGACCCTGGGGCCATGATTTGCACGAACTTGGTAGAAGTCTACAAGACAATGCTACATACAAACTATCTAAGCTCTAGGCCTTGTGGTCTTGGGCAAGAAGATTTTTATTTTAATTTTCCCATTATAGGCCTATATAAATCAGGTGAATTTTGACCCCGGGCCCATAATTTGAATAAACTCAGTAGAGATCCACTAGACAATGCTACATACAAAATATCTTAGCTCTAGGCCTCGTGGTTTTGATCAAGAAGATTGTTTAAATTTCGGGGCCATAATTTGAACAAACTTGGTAGAGGTCCACAAGACAATGCTGCATACAAAATATCTAGGCCTTGTGGTTTTGGAGAAGATTTTAAAAATTTCCCTTAATAAGCCTATGTAAATCAAGTGACCCCCGGGGCGGGGCCAATTTTGACCCTGCAGCCCTAATTTAAACAAACTCAGCAGAGATCCACTAGACAATGCTACACACCAACTATCTTAGCTCTCGGCAATGTGGTTTTGGACAAGAAGATTTTAAAAAAAATTCTAGTATAAAATAGAGTAAACCCCGGGGCGGAGCCAATTTTGACCCCGGGGCCAAAATTTGAACACACTTGTTAGAGGTGCACAAGACAATACTACATACAAAATATCTAAGCTCTAGGCCTTGTGGTTTAGGAGAAGATTTTTTAAATTTTCTTATATAAGCCCATATAATTTAAGTGACCCATACTATTTTGAACCTAGGGCAATAATTTGAACAAACTTGGTAGAGGTCAACTAGACTATGCTTCTCAACAAATATCTTGAAGTTGACTAAGACCGTGGGTAACTTGATTTTATATACTATTCTTCTTCAATGATGCATAACCTACAGCTTTTATATTTGGTATGTAGCATTATAAGCATGCACAAAAACGCAATCCGTCGTAATCCGTTGATTTTCTACACATGAATTACTTTGCTTTCAACCCAATTATCACTTAGAAAGATAACTCATTGAGTAATTTGTCAGGTTAAAAATTATCTGAGCGCATACAAATACAATGTGGTATACGCATGCAATGTACAAATTATATAGCGGTCACACTAAGCAGTAATTCCATCAGCAGGTCGTATATATTCAGAAAGGTTCTACGCCTGTACAATGGAAAGTATAAGCCTTAAATGATAATCTGGTTCATTTATTTTATAGGAACTACTTTTTCTGACGATAAGGAAGACCAAATTTTTACTTCGGGTTTAACGAATGTTATCAGAGATATTTTGGCGTACAAAACAACATTAACGTTTTGTTTGATCGGCTCTGTAAGTTTCATCGGCATGTTGTTATTAATAGCTGGTGTGGAACCTAATCCAGGACCAAATGGTGGACGTATGTATCTTTCAATTATTGGTCTTAGTGATATTTGTCTGTACTTACATCTTAAGCAAGTACATAATGTTTTTGCTCATCCTATCACATTATTAGACTTAAAATTAGAATGTAAGTTGCTCTGTTTGGTAACTTTAAAGCTAAACACAGGTACCAACACAGCCTACCAGAATCAGAATGCAAATATCCAAGGGTGATGATAACTGTAGTAACCAGGAGTCCGACATACAGAGTATTTATTAGGTATGCAATTTTTGGGAAGTCTGGAATTGAAAGTTAATTTTGACGAGGAGATAACTTTCAAAATCAAAATTTGAACATTATTCGATTATTGCCATGAAATCAACTAGAACTTAAATGTTGTCAGACATGGACATACATAAATTATGTTAGAAACGTATGTTGTTCAATCCTTTGTGTATGTATGTTGTTACATTTCAATTTAATTATTTATATAAATTTTACCGTATGTCATTTTGTCCTGCCCTTTATATTTCTAGTTGATAATTTTGCAATCTGAAAGAGCATTTGTATTTAGATCAGGATCACATTGAACCATTGAAGAAATCTCCACATATCATTCTTGAAAGACTTGGCTTGGACAAATATTTTCCCGAGAAGATACAATTATTTGATGTTCTTTCCGTTAATCAACAAGAGCAGACAGTTGATTATGAAAGAACAGACGAGCAATTACCATGGATACTTTTGAGGCGTTTGATCTTTGTAAATGAAGACGCATTTAACTTTGACGAAGAAAATGATTCTACTGACTCGTCCGATGAAGAGGGTGGTTCCGAAGAAAACACGGAACGAACGACAAAATTAAACTACTTAGATGTTTTTCTGGTGACATTTCAATGCTGTAGTCCTATGTTGAAGCAGGTTTTGGTTAAAAAAATGTATCTATGTAGATTTGCCGTTCCTTTCCTCTTTACTCAAATAAACGGTGATAAACCTGTTGTATCAATATGGCCGATACGGTCATTAACTATTGAAACTTGTCCAGAAGGGAAACATATGCGTGATTATAATGCTATGTTCTTACCAACAAAGTGTGTGGCATTTTGTAGAATCGGACGCCCTGAGTGTTCAAAATCTCATATGCTTAACGAAGTACTATCAGATACGAATTCAAAGATATTTCTAAATAATCATGATAATGCTGACACTGTCGATAAGTTGATCAGCTCGAAATACATCGAAACGTTTTGGCTGCCAAAGGTAGGCACTGACAGAGATAAATTTGATACAACAACTATGTTCTTCAACATGAGGGGATGTGTGAGAGAGTTTGGTAAGGACACAATGGAATTTATGAGTAATGTTGTCGATACGCTTGTGGTATTTGCTAACAAAGATGATGTCCTCTCCATGTTGGAATTTGAAAGTATAATTCCTTTGTTTAGAACGACAATTTTTGTTGTAGTCGGTGTTTTTGGAGAAAAAACACAGTATCTAAAATCTAAATTACCCAAAGCGCTAGTAAACCGTGTTGATATTATCCGTACCCATGATAAGAAATCAAAGCGCAAATTATCTCAGAACGGAATAGTAAAACAAATTGTTAAACTTATTACAAAGCAAACATCACACGAACCGTTACTATCATTAGAAGAACGTTTAGCAAATTTCTCCAAGTATAAAATCATTACAGATGAACATGAGACATTGCAGCCGGCCTGTGAATGTAGTAAACGTAAAGCTTTTGATTTTTGTTCAGGAAAAGATTTCGATGGCTCTATAATGAACGTAATGAAGGAAGTAACACCGGTTCAGTACACCATTGCCAAACAACTGGGGAAACGTATAAAAGAACTAAAGAAGAGTAAGGACTATATTGCACAGGAGGCATTGAGGACAGACATACGTGCAATGAGGCAAAAGATTACTGAAACTATTTCTCGGTCAATAAAGGATTTTTTGCATTTCCTTGACACCTCATGCTCTATTGAAGAAGTTGAATATTTCATAGCATGGTCGGATTTTTTTATAAGTATGAAATGTAGAAATCAACTGCCTAATCTGCAACAGCGACATGAACATGATATATCGACAGAATCCCCAATGGATTCATGTGAATTCTCATTAGCGACTATTTTCCGTGAAATTGGACTAATATATGATTCTGCATGCGAACTGGACATCCACGCTAACGAAGTAGAATTGCCAGCTATGGACAACGTTGCTTCAATATTTGGAAAACTTATAGTTAGAGGGAGACAATTTGAGTTACTTGACGGAGATGTATTTTATTTGGCAGCAAAATGGTTTACTGCTATTATGAAAAGCGTATATAATGAAAAGCATTGTAAAATTCTTACAATATGCGCTTTGGGGGTCCAAAGTTCCGGTAAATCTACATTACTCAATACGATGTTTGGAACATCATTTGCTACAAGTGCAGGTCGATGTACAAGTGGTATAAATGCTCAGATCATACCAATTGGCGAGGAAGTTAAATCTGCAAATGCTCGATATAATTTTGCATTGATACTGGACACTGAAGGATTACGCCCAGTCAAAGCTAACAGCGACCACCGCAAAGGCGACAATGAATTGGCTACTTTGATAGCTGCATTAGGTGATATAACCTTAGCGAATGTAATGGGTGAAAATGTACAAGAAATGGATGATATTTTGCAAATCGTGACGCACGCGTTCATCCGGCTTAAACTTGTGAATACTCGCTTAGATTTGAATAAACAATGTAAGTTAGTTTTGCAGAATGTGACATCACCAGCCGCCGAAAACAAGTTGACTAGCGAAATGTATCACTTAGTAAAAAAATTAGACAGCATGAAAATGGACTCTTTAAGATGCGAAGAAGTTGATGATATATCTCCATTTGACAGTGTTATTAAGTTGAACGAGCGTTCCGATATTTTTTATCTTACACATGTTTGGAATGGAAGTCCACCATTTGCAAGGGTCAATCGTGAGTACAGTAAAAAGGCGATGGACATAAAATTAAGTTTACTGGAAGAAGCCTCTAAAAGACAACTACCTCAGGGAAAAACAATCATAGATTTCATGTTGCAAACAGTTGATGTTTGGCACGGGGTACTTAGTGAAACTTAGTGAAGAACAGTCTCGAAAGGAAAATACATTTAGCAATGGATGAATGGGTGCAAGATCGTCTTTGGGATGTTGAATCAGGTATAAATGAGTACATACACAATTTCACACGAAATGAATTTTATAAATGTAGCGAAAATGAAATTGATAAATGCAAACTTAGTATTCAAGCTCATCTAAATAAAACTCTTGGCGATAAAAAGAACCAGTCTGAAGATGACATACGCAAATATTTTGATACATGTGAACATGCTACTATTGCCATCCAATGGAAAGAATGCCAGATGGGACGCGTACATAGATTATTTGATAAATATCATTTTATTATCAAAAACACTATTAAAACAGAAAGGCGACAGTTCGAAAGAAAGCAATTCTTGCGCCGCTGCCGTAAGCAACATGTAGAATATTTTCATAAAGAATCGTTAAAATACGCAAAGTCTCACTCTGTGAAAGACCTGACTCCTGACAAAGTGCGCAATCTGTTTGAAACGATCTGGGATAAGGCTTTTAGTGGTTATAAACCTGAGCAGGAGTCACGCAATGACATTTTGAAACAATCCTTTCGAGACTTTATTTCTGATAAGTATCACAACTATGCAGAATTTAATAATATTTTTCAAAAGCTGCATAGTTGGAACGAACCCTCAAATAATGGTACAGAATCGAGTTTAGATGTGGACCAAACTGGTATTAATGAGAATGATTTTAATAAGACCGTTCATTTTCATGGATTATTCCATCGAGCGATAGATATGAAAAATGTTGGATTGAGCATTAAAAGCTTGTCCAAAGCTGTAGATGTGAAGATAAGAATGTTGTGTGAAAAAAACGATCAAATTACTGAATACAATATTCGTGATTTACTTCGATATGTACTTGAGAGGATCACGAAAATGAACTCGGAAATTAAATGCAGAGTTACGTTTCATATAAAAATTTTGGTACAAGTCAGCCTTATAGCCGAAGGAAGATTCCGAAAGCATAACTATGAATACACAAAAACCATTGCAAAGGAATTCGAAGGCTACAAATTGCAGCAAAGGCTTGTATTTGAAAACTGTTTGAAGTTACGCAAAACTGAAAATGCTATGGCTGAATTGCTTGCAAACGTAATTCACCAATATTTAGAAAAAGATGCGAATCGTCTGATTTTGAAAGGAATAAAAGATCACCTTCGTGCAAATTTGCCTAGAACGAAAACTCTCCTCATACATGCTCTTTGTACTGATTTTGTAAATACTGGTGGATTTCTGCCGTTCATTCAGTACATTAAATACCCATTTGAAGCTGGTTATTGGTGGTTTGATCGAAAAGCAAGTGAGTTCTTGTTTGAAGGAAATCAAAGCAGATTTGAATCAATATGCACTGAAATAACCAGGTCGATATTGATGAAAGTTCATGAAAGCTTCAAAAAATTAGAAACAATTAATGATGTTTCAATTGCGCGTCCTAACTTAGTAAAAGTTATCTGCTTTTCTTTGAATGAAAACAAAATAATCATTCCAGAGGCAGCCTTTGAATCTGTAAAATACTTCAGCCAAGTTGATGAAGTTAATTTCAAAGTCATGCGCGATACAATAGAGACCGAACTGGAAAATTCAATGAAAAAAATGGTAGATTCTTACACGGGGGATTCTATGAACACGGAAGGTTTATGGAAAGGTATAAATCCTATATATGAACTATTTGAAAACATTTGGGGGTGTCCTGAAATGTGTCCGTATTGTAATGAGCCGTGTGAAAATTCTTCTGCTCAACATATTGAAGAACATCGATGCGTGCAACATCGACCTGTATGTTGTTTAGGTATGGTTTCCGAAAACCGTAAAGAAGCATGTGTACATACGTGTTGTTATTCGGTGTTCAAAAATTTAAAACATAACTGTCGTGCCTTTAACTACATATGTAATGATGGTGCTACCGATTGTAAGGAACGTAATCATAGATATGGAATGTATCGTACACATGTGAACAATTGGAGTATACCTAAAAATCCGGACATGCATGACTCGTCAAAGTTTTGGCTTTGGTTTGTTGGAAAATACAAAAATGACCTCAAAGAACACTACGGTTACGAAATCACTGAAATACCGCAATCATGGAGTGAAATATCACAACAGGATGCCGTATTAAGCTTGGGTGATTATTATAGTTAAATCATTTGAAATTTCATCATAACGAATGAAATGCAATATGTAACTTTATGCCGGGAGAATAACGACTGACAAAGACAACACATCTTCATTAATTAAAAAATGATCATACGAATAAACCGTAATTATGTTTTAAATCAACAGTATATTGTTAAGATTTACTTATGGAAGGAAATGCATACTAAGTTAACATTCTTCACTAAATTGTTTTAAGTCTAGCCATTATACGGATCGCTCATATTGGTTATTTGTTGTTGATGAATATAAATAAATGCTATCTACAAACGTTCAGAATACAGCTCTCTGATAATAATATATCCATGCTACATGGTGCATATTGCATGGAGATTTAAGTATTTTGTATAGGTCTTTTGTATAATTATTTCTGTAAAGCACTTATCTAAGAAACATGTAAATGTACTCATTTTTCTTCTTGTGCTTCGTTGCCTGTTGATTCATAGAGTTGCAAATAATAGCATTTTGTTATACCAACCAAATTGATGACCTTACAAGTATTATTAAACTTATATCGCGAGCCTAATAATTATATTGGTAGCATTTGTAGTTTCCTAGTTGTATTTCAGTGAATCCAGTTGAAATTTTAATAATACCAATGTAAGCATAATCGTTCATTATTGCATCGATATGTAGCTATATAAATAATGATCATTGGCTTTTTTTATGTTAAAATTAGAGTAGGTTTTATTTTATATAGAAAGATGTCTTATCCGTGAAACTAACGTTAACCTGCGATAAAAACTTTCTTTTTTAATCACAAAGTATAATTATGTTAATGTTAATCCGTTTTGTTTTATGGAAAATAGAAAGATCGGCGGAAGCGAAGCGACAGGAGACTATCTATTTTTCCATAGAACAAATCAGATGAACACTAATTAATACACTTAGTTTGCAGCTTTATTTGTCATCCAATGAAATCGTCGTATTTCTACTTATTTATTAATCACGCACATTATAACAGACATAGTAAAAAACTATGAAGTTATTATGAACATATTAAAGATTAATTCCTTTAGAAAAACAACAACAACAAAAATGCAGAAAACTGCGATTTCATTGGACGACAAACAATGGTGCACACTAAGTACATATAGAAATGTAGCATACTTTGTCAATGATATTGCAAACAAATAAGAAAAAAACATCTGGAAACATTTTACGAGATGTGGCTAAAGAAAGCCTTTTATCTGTATTACTAAATTATTAAAACTAAGGCCTTTACATTTTTTTTCAAGTTAAGTTACTTGCATGGAACAAACTTAGCACTGTTAATGAATGAATATTATACTAGTATACAGTTATTGTATCACTATAGTGCGTTTTAATGTATTTGGGTTGTATAAGTACATCGATGTACTTGTGTGAGATTTTGTACTTGGTTTTCATTTATGAGACAATTCAGCATGATACATTATGTGATAAGGTACATACTTGTTATTGTTTATAGTAAACATAGTCTTGTACTAGTGCCAACCAAGTAAGCTGATTGTTCGTTCAGTGTTTTTTTTATGTATTTGTGTGTATGTTGGTAGCTGTAGTTATATTTTTTTGCGAACAGGCAATTGTGTGTATAGTAAGATGAACTTTCTTTTTACTCTCTATTGAAAAGTTCATTTTGGTGAGTCAAATTGCTTATCATATTGATTGTACAAAACTGTATATATTCAGGACATTATTTTTTCACATTGATACAAGTATTAAGATGCCCGCCTCCGTGGTCGAGTGGTTAAGGTCGCTGTAGTATCTCACTGATAGAGGGTCGTGGGTTAGAGCCCCGCTAGGGACCATGTCTCTTTATGTGAGAAAGCAGGAAGTTGCTTCCGGAGTCTAGTGCTGGTTCTTCCCTTGAACGATGGTTAGGTGATCTGTCCGCCTCATATGAATAAGAAATTTGCAAAGGGGCGTAAACACGATATAAACAAACAAACAAGGAAGATGCTTTGCAATTGTATATGAGAATAGTGGTAAAGTGCTAATTTCTTAAGATATCCCGGCTGAGACAGAGGGAGGATCTGAGTGAGAGGAAATATACACAGAGAGGCAAAGGGGTGTGTGAGAGAGAGAGAGAGAGAGGGGGGGGGGGTAGAGGAGAGGTAGTCTGATTTTCATGTCTGCTTTCTTAATTAGGTATCTATGTAGTTACAAATAACTTTAAATCTTCGTATACATATTTTGATTATTTTAAACGATTTGTAATACTATGTTTGTATATATTGATATAAAACTAACGGAAAGTGATGCATGTTTAGTTGTCTGATTTCATCGTTGTGACATTAAATATGAAGTCATATATCTTCTATGAATTGTTTATTTGTGTGTGTGTTTGTTCGTAACACAAGACCTTTATTTGCGTTCGTTTCTCAGAAGCGTCGCGATTATTGCCAATTTAAAATCAGATAGAAGAACCTGATTTTATTTTTCGGCACTCGAGTTACGTGGAGTGAAATGTGGATTTTGATGTATGGATTGTTAATAACTACTATTATCAGTTACTATAGTATGTTTGTATTAATCTATGACTAACGGAAAGTGATAATAAATCTTAAAAGTATACTAACTAACGATCATGACTTACATTAACCCACGTTCAATTACACATACGAAATACGCACTTTTTGGCTTACCTTTTCATTTCTTTAGAACGTTTATAAACATAATGAACATTGGCCTGGCTATGAATTACGCAAAACAACTGGCAAGATAAAAGCATTTATAAAGGTTCCAATGTGTTTTCAAGGCTTACGGTATCTACGAAAGTAATGGTAGATATTTTGGTTTGTGCATCTATTTGTGACGTTACAAATGCGGTTAGGTCTATTATGTTTGATATTGTTTAACATATTATTACATTGGCGTATAGTTTTATCATTGATTCTAAGTTTGTTGCACTGTGTTTGAAAATTGTAATTTCATATTAATTCCATATTCCTACAATAGTTCATCATCATAATTTATAAGAATTAATATTTATATTTACGCTTACTTGTATTTTGCAAAAACAATAGCATTTTATTAGTATAATGTGTTTGCCTTTTGTTGTGTATGCTGTGATTTTGTTAGTTGATTAAGTAAAACTTTCACTTAATGGGACATAACGATATTGAGACCATTTCTTCTTAGCAACCTTCTAAATTAGTGTTTTATTTGATAAGGCCAGAAAAAATAGCCATGTGTCTGGTTACATGATTGACCTTATCTTTTAATTTCCGAGCTAAAGTTTCTAGCTGTAAAATCCCTATGTCCAAAACTATTTGGGGACGAAAAGTGCCTGAAATATACGAAATACATGTTTTAAAAAAAATATAGAAAAATAAATATTTTGCTACCTACTTATACTTTTTTCGGGCAAGCAACCGAAACACGGCTATTTTTTGTCTGACTCTAGTTTTTCATTTGGTCATAGAAGGATTTTATTGCATTATATTTTGAATTATTCAGATATCACAGAATAAAGACAGGACATCATATGATGTGTTCTTATTTCAATATTTTTGTTGGTAGCATTCGACTGTTATATCATGTAGTCCAGCTGGCATATTATCTATATAGTCCTCAAATGACTGTAACACATGTCGAATTCGGATAAAATGGATAATCAATAAAAAGACATAATCACTGCGGATGTTATTTTTATTTTTTACAGTGGCTGTGCCACGTTAATAAATTGGTACATGTAATATGGTAAACTTCACTCAATTGAAACAGGTTGTTGTTTTATATGATATTTAACTCAAATATGTTGAGAGAAATCGCATTTAATACCTGCACTAGGTATTATGATACTCACTCATGGTCCACTGAAAAGGTTGATTTCTTTGCAACATGTTTGCAGAATTCTGTACCGACATTACCACGTGGCCGCGGTCATGGCTCAGTGGTTATAGTGCGCTGGATTTGTGACCCGGCGTTCCGGGTTCGATTTCCATGAACAACTGACAAAAATGTTCCTTATGTGATAAGTTAGAATAAGTTAGTACTGGTTGGAATACAGTCCAGGAAAAATTGTTTCATGAAACGGCTACTGTATTTTTTTTGAAAAAATAAGACGGCGTAAAACCCAAATGATTAAACATTATCACGTAATATATGGTCACCGTTTTGTACAAAACGAAATAAAAAAAAACAATGTATGAATCAAGCCCATCGCACAGTTTATCAACCTAAGCGATACTTTACAGATGCCACCACAACATACAATGCGAAAATGAAAAAACAAACAAATAAAACACGAGTATATTGTTGAAATGGTCTTTCCTTTATATTTATTTTCTCCTTTAACATGATAAGTTAATCAAATCATGATGAAATATAACAATACCAAAATATCACATTATTTGCACAAAAAGGCAACAAATTGTATTAACAAATATTGCTCAACACTCATCGATTGAGGAGAAAATTCGCTGCATGAAGTTTGTACGTGTCGAGTTAGCCGAGAACGGGAGATTGTGTGTCATATTCTCTGAGTAGATAACCGGAAAATGTTGACCAACAACAATGTACAGACATGTCCGTACTGTAGGCGTTATGAACCTTTACCCATACATTGTTACCTTTACTCAATGAAGCGATCACAAAATTACTTCCAGCTCCATTGAATTTCCCGGCTCCGGAATATATTTCCGCTAAGTAATGACCATCTACTACCAGTTCGGTCTCGATGCTGTTGTTGGCTTCAGAAAGTATGTTTACAAAGAACATATACGTGCCAGTCACGGGTACAAAGAAGACACCAGAGACGTTGTTGTAATAGTTACCGATATTGCTTAAAACATTTCCAAAGATGATTGGCTGGTGAGCTGTAAGATTCTTAACATGCTGAGATACACGTGCGCTGAATCCAATCTCATTCTCTGGAACAAAGCTGGCGACTGATTGTCTGAAAAATGAACTTTATATTTATAAAATCGTCGTGTAAGTAACCCATAACACATGGACCGTATAAATACTATTTGGACATTGCTATTAGATACCTCATCAACTTTGATACGTTACGTGTTTGAGGAATATGTGGGGATAAGCCATTGTCACAAAATATCACTACGAGAAAATCTAAAAATCATACTTTCAAAATCTAATATTATGATATATACAGTACAACCTCTCCAGAGCGGCCCTCTCTTGAGCAACAACTTCCCTTCAACTA